>JAGSMR010000045.1:3275000-3530000 GCA_029286605.1 Sericinus montela
CTTAGAGGAGCACCAATTGGTCAGTGACCGCCAGTACGGCTTCCGTCGGGGTCGCTCGGCTGGTGATCTTCTTGTGTACCTCACTCATCGATGGACGGAGGCAGTAGAGAGCAAGGGTGAGGCCCTGGCAGTTAGTTTGGACATTGCGAAAGCCTTTGATTGGGTATGGCACAAAGCGCTTCTCTCAAAGCTTCCGTCATATGGGCTTCCCGAGAAATTTTTTAACTGGCTCACTAGTTTTCTTACAGACCGGAGCATCAAGGTCGTAGTTGACCGTGCATGCTCGGACTCCAAGTCTGTGAACGCTGGTGTCCCACAAGGCTGTGTGCTATCGCCAACCCTGTTTCTTCTGCATATCAATGATTTGTTACAAATTAGTAACATTAATTGCTACGCAGATGACAGAACTGGTGATGCCCTTTATACCGGCCGTGCCAATATTTCTCGGGAACACGTCGACGAGTACCGGAACAAACTTGTGTCTGAAGTCGAGATTTTGTTAGACAAAATCTCGGACTGGGGCCGACTAAATTTAGTCCAGTTCAACCCTAAAAAGACTCAAGTTTGCTCGTTTACCGCAAAAAGGAAACCCTTCGTCATATCACCTCGTTTTGAGAGCACTCCCCTAGTTGCCTCAGCCAGCATAGGAATCCTTGGCGTCGACATATCGAGTAACGTTCAGTTTCGCGGTCATTTGGAAGGGAAGGCCAAATTGGCCTCTAAAAAGCTTGGCGTGCTCAGTAGAACGCGACAGTACTTCATGCCGGCCCACCACTTGCAACTTTATAAGGCGCAGGTTCGGCCGAACATGGAGTACTGTTCTCATCTCTGGGCGGGGGCACCCCAGTGTCAGCTCCTTCCATTTGACCGTATCCAAAGAAGAGCTGCTCGAATTGTCGACGTCCATACTCTATCTCATCGGCTAGATCCCCTGGCTTTGCGAAGAGATGTTGCATCTCTTCGCACTCCGGGGAGTGCTCCGAGGAATTGTTCGGATTAATCCCAGCTGCTGAATTTCACCATCATACCTTACGGCATAACCAAAGATTTCATCAACACCACCTTGATGCTTGGCATTCCACCACAGTGCGTTTTTCGCGGAATTTTCTGCCACGCACTTGCACTTTGTGGAATGAGCTGCCGTCAGCGGTTTTTCCGGACCGATACGACTTAAGGACTTTCAAGAAAAGAGCCTATACCTTTCTCAAAGGCCGGCTACGCATCCGCTATTCCTCCGGTATTGCAGATGTTCATGGGCGGCGGTAATCACTTACCATCACGTGTGCCACCTGCTCGTTTGCCTCCCTCTTCTATAAAAAAAAATCCAAAAGTGCGACGCTTTGTAACCCTTGAGAACCAAAATGGTATCAATCAATATGCCAATCTTGATATAATAGTTTTCCGGCTTTAAACCGAAATTAAAAAACTGTTTGTAATGCAGTTTAGCGATGGAAATACAGATGGTACCTACTTGAAGATGACTCTAAGCTAGAAAAATAGTGTAGATAGTTCCCCATACTTTTCTTATATCAATCGTTATTCGAGATATCTACCTCGCATGGTTGAGAACATACTAGACTCTTTCTTACCCTCCAAGATAGGCCTATGTCGTGTAGGAATTTGCAAAATCTTGCAATTTTACAGTCGTGTACATGAAAAATTAATTAAAAAGAAAGTCGTACGTAACCTACGTTATTTATATCGATTAAAAAAATATTTGATTAATGTTTTACATGACCCGATGAAATTTCATGACTTAGGTAGCTAATTATAGTTTGACATATAGTAGCAAATATAGTATTCTTCAGATTTAATACAAATGAAATAGAGAGATTTGTTACAGATTGCGCTGACATCGAACAAAGACGACAAAGAGACTAAAAAAACAGAAAAAATAAGGTAAATATACAAATAAATATTACTGCGTACATTTTATATCATAAATATGAAAGTAAGTGTGTTTATAAATGTAACAGCACAACTGATAAGTTAAACTCCGATAAGGAATATAGCTTGGTATCGCCGTTTGGTAACGGCGTAAGAATATATACTCATTTGCCCGTGGGTGTTGTAAAAGGCGACAAAGGGCATTAAAATGCAATAGGTTACCGACAGACGGCGGGATAACCTCTCTCATCAACCAGACCAAAACTCAGTAGATCGGTGATAGGGGGCAGCGTCTAAGATGCTTGGTTCTGGTATTGTAACCGCAAATCTGCTAGCCAAGCGAGCCGATCATGAAATACGCTCTCTTATGGGAGTAGACTATATCTTGGAGTAGACTTCAAAAGGCCGTTATGATAAAAAATAATAAAAAATATCTTCACGCAATTCCCAATACAGGGGTAGACAGAGGTCAAGTCTAGACAATTAAGTCCCTTTGACCCACCTTCCACCGAAGATATTTTCGGGACAACGTGACAGGTGGTGAGCCCGTCGCCGCCTTTATGTCCAAGCCAACGATGAAATTCGTACATAAGTTTTTGAAAAACTCATTGGTACTGCCACCTGGGAATCGAACTCGGGTCTCTCGGCTCGAAATCCCGACCACCCAACAACTCGGCTATCGTGACTTATAATGATGACCGGTCGTTATGATGATAATGATATAGCTTACACTGTAGAATAAAATTATGTTTAATGATGGATGCCGTCATGTGTATGAATCAAAATCTGTCAGTTTTGATGCGTGCGTTATTATTATTATAATATTTTAATTATTATATCTTTAATAAATTATGATTTATCTTTTTTCATATGTAATGCATTTTCTGAGAGACTTATCGAATATCTAAGCAGAAAATATTATTCCAATCATCAGAGTACTTTCAGAGAAACCAATATATAAATAAACAAATAAGCTTGTTTAAGTTAATAAGACAAGACAATATCAATTAACTGCAGGCCTAGTAATAGCCTCTCACCCATAAGTATAAAATTATTCGTGATGAATATAAATGTTGACACTGGAGTTATTGATTCTGCTTTGTTTATAAATTAAACGATAATATAATAATATATCTAGGAAATATTATAACATACCCATTGAAGGAAGATTGAAGACAAAATAAAAAATCTTAATTTTTAGGAGAAAACGAGTAAGAAAAACTACTTCAGCTCCACGCCCCAATCAGGAGATAGAAGAAGAAACTCCAGAGCAGCATAATGAACTGGAATTTGAAGAAATTCCATCTACAACTGAGAAGGTCCGTTAATCACTCTTTCCTAATCTATCGCTAATCTAATCAATCGGTAAATTTATGGATAATTATTAAGATTCATACTTAACCATCGAAGATTTTGTTATTTAAATCTTCAAAAAATTTATTTAGGATAAGATTGAAAAGATTTTCATGCAATTTATGCATGGGGTACCTACAACGAAAAGATTTTTCATGTTTTCAATTGTCTAGGGTTCGAAATAATGACCTGTCGCTTACGCTAAACACACTTAACACTTTCTTTTGCTACTTAATTTACCATTTTTTCTTTATTAAACTTATTTTAAATGTTTCAGCCTCTTGAAGGATCGGACGAAAAGTACTTCGCTAACGCTTACGGCGTTACACAGAAACTTCCTTTAAAGGTACATATTTGTTTTCCGTTTGCCCAAATTTATGTAATAAGTATGAATTTTGATATCTTTATATCACTTAAGTCTTATATTTGTATGTTGAAATTACGATAGCCGAGTGATTGCGTGGTCAGAATTTCGAGTCAAGAGAGTTCGATCCCTAGCTCGGGTCGTACCGATGGGTTTTTCAAAAACTTATGTATGAATTATATGGCTTAGACATAAAGGCGGCGACGGGCTCACCACCTGTCACGTTGTCCCGAAAATATCTTCGGTGGAAAGTGGGTCAAAGGACTTAACTGACTAGACTAGGCCTCTGTCTACCAATACAGGGGGTATTGGGAATTGCGTGAAGATATTTATTTATATTTATTTTTCTTTTATCTGTAGATCTTATGAATTGATATTAAGCTCATTTTATTGAGTCTTCCATCACATGTCACATAACGACTATAATTTCTAGAAAACCGAACCGCACCAAATAACTTGGACCGAAATCCCACCAAGCCAGTGGAACGAACACGAGCCGTCTATGGATGCCGAAGCTCCAAGGGTAATATTCGTATATTTAATTACTTCCCCGTAAAACTCCACTGCATTACAAAGGCCCCTACCGCGCCTAAGTAGAGAATTAATGACAGAAACAATTGTAACCCGTATTACATACAATATTTATCACTAATATGTATGATACTTTCTTTTTCTAGGAAAGTAACATCTACCATCAAACCGAACCACAATCGGACACGGAGAAGAAAGCGGTAAAGCCTTCCAACCTCCAAGCATTGGTAGACGCGATAGGCAACAGGATGCGTGACATTGAGAACGTAGTGCAAAGGATGAGTAAGAAGGTTCATCACACCAAGCCTGATCAACCGGAGTTTGGCAGCAGCGGAGCCAGTATGGAAAGACGGTGAGCATATTTATTTACATTTCATTAAGACATCACTAGGGATTCTGTGACTAGAATATTTGTACAAGAGTCATGCATGTTCTATATGTAAATATTTGTAGATTATTTATCTATAAATGTATTGTAGTATCTCGTCTGCGACTACGTTCACGAAGTATCCCATTTTGGGGCTGAGTTACTTCGTATAGGTAGGAATAGGTAAATTTAATATTTATAACCGCAAATGTATGAGCAAAACCAAAAGCGAGAACGATAGCAATCTACTACAAAACTTCTATACAGGTGTACACGGTCCACCAAGCTTCGCGGTCGTAATAAAATTTAATGGTTTAATAATTTATTTCAGATCCGAAATCGAACTACAAACGCGTCCACACAATACGGAGCCCAAAGAGCATGAGAATGAAGTCGTATCTAAATTAAAACACGCAACATCGGATGGCGAACACCATAAACGGCAAGTCTATTAAAAAAAAACCAACCTGTTTAGTGTATCGAATCCACATAACATTGTGCAGGTCGTCACTCAACCTGTGATCATCCTACACTGGATTGCCTCTTTTAACTCTAAAGCCTTTCCACAGAGCGAAGATGAATCGGGAAATAATGAATACAATAGAGATAGAAATATAAAGATTTTGGTGTCGTTGTTAGGCTCAGCTGCTTCTTCCCCTAAGCAAAAAAGCAAGGGTTCCCGTAGAGAAAAGCGTTGAAAATCGAAACGGGGTAAAAGTATTCGTTTAATCCGCCATCAGTAGGAAGTAACGTTCCGGTGAAAGACTAGGTGCAGTGTCTGAGGTGCAAGGTAAAACTATGATCACGGTTTCGCTTGCCAATCACAGCGGTTAGTGACTAATGGACAGTCTATGCTTGGGCCTTTAGTGGTTCTTTTTACAGACGGCAAAGACAGAGGTTATGCCTTGTGTGGGAAGGCATAAGAACCTAATCCGACTTTCTTTCTGTGGGCACAAAACAAAAAGTATTTGAACTCAAGACACTGTTTGTAAACAGTCGGTCATAAACTCAGTCGAATTCCCAATACTCCACTCCAGAATCTCCGTAATCCGAGAACTTAAAAAAATATTTCTGTACATTACAGAGGCGGTAAGCATCTACATAGCACAACAGAATCCACCAGCGAGCAACCTCTATTTGTGGAGGATACGAATCTCAATGGATACTTCAGTGACGCAAGCAACGTTATTCAGAGAAAGTCTAGTGCTCCCATTGTAAGTATTGATAGCAATTACTTTACCAATAACAACTTATCTCCAATTCTATGGCTTCTAACATTATGTTATAAGTGCCAGAACAACCCACAATTGACGTATTAACGTGCGTGGAGTCTGATACCCTGTGTAAAACATGGCAATTATGAATTATCTCAGATTCAGAAGTGTATTGCATTGCAATAAAGAAAATAATATAAAGAATGCACTTTTTGTTTATATCAGGTAACACTTACAACTGACTATTCAATATTTTTTTTTTATGTGAAATAATTGTTTTGGATATATTTTAACAGGAACCCGTCGCTACATACATGGCTCCAGTAGAACCTCATGTGAAAGCCCCTGTTCACACAATCGTTGAAAATTCAGAGGAAGTTGAAAAAATTAAGAAAAAGAAGCGCCAACATAAAAAGGAAGGGTAAAGGTCATAAGAAACACCACGGGAAAGATGATACGAGAAAGCGTTTTAACCAGCTGAACTCTGCTGAGATAGAAAAGAATGTTGTATCTCTTGAAGACAGTAGTTCAATTGTAGCTCAATAAACTGATTAAGTAATTCAACAAAGCTAATTTATTGATGGTATTGCGTTCATTAAGATGAAGAAAAGTAGCATGTCTTATTTAAGAAAAGGCAGATAAATTCTATTTGAAGGGGTTAATTTTGATAAATGGCAAATTTATTCTTGAAAATGCAATTTTATTTCAATTCAATAAAGAAAAATTTAGAACTTAAGTATGTATATAAAATCAACATGGATGCTACAAGTTAGGATAGAATATCTTGCCATTTATTGATTATGTAATGTTAAGTAACAATAAAAAATATTTGGAAACTTTATTTCATTTCTATCTACCTTAATAAACCTCGTGACTATATATTCCACCAAATATGTGCAGAAAAAGTATTCATAAATATATATGTACATAAGAAACAATGTAATACTTCATATAAAATCTCTTCCCTCAAATATTTGGAAGGAGTATACAACATAGGACTTTTCACCATTATGCACCTTTTGGCACCAGAGCTAAAGCAATAATAACACAAAATAAAACTAATATTACACTAATAAATTGTATTTAATTTATTATTTGCGAACATACAATGCCTTACCATAAGGGTCCACCCAATAATCTTGTAGATACAGAACTAATAAAACAACTTCTCAAGTTTACTCATGTTCACAATCCATCTATGATGAAAATTATACTTAATTATATATTATCACTATAACAGATAACCCATATTCTTATATATAATATACTTCTATAAGTCTACTTTATTCTTATTTTATTGCTGATTTTCAATGACCAGCTTATCTGTTCCATACATTTCGCCAATTACTACCTGCAATAAAAATTATAAATTTTGAAACTATAAACAAAAATGATAAAAGTTTAACAAACTGATAAAATAATAAAATAAATAAATATCTTTACGCAATTCCCAATACAGGGGTAGACAGAGGTCTAGCCCAGACAATTAAGTCCCTTTGACCCACCTTTCACCGAAGATATTTCGAGACAATGTGGCAGGTGGTGAGCCCGTCACCGTCTTAATGTCTAAGCCTGTCTGATATAATTCGTACATAAGTTTTTGAAAAACTCATTGGTACGCCTGCCACCTGGGTATCGAACTTGGGCCCCTCAACTCGAAATTCTGATCACCCAACCACTATCATGACTTTTTTAACAAACTTATGATGACTAATAATAAAAATGACAATTTTCAATTACTTAAAAAAAGAAGCTTCATGCTATTTCCAATACTGCGGTAGACAGTGGTCCAGACAATAAAATTTCATCAACCCACCTTCCACCGAAGACATTTTTGGGACAATGAGACTGATAGTGAGCTAGTCTCCTTCTTTTCTCTAAGGCTACAACATAAATCATACATAAGTTTTGAAAAAACCCAGTGGCTTTGGGGATCAAACTCAGGTCTCTTGACTGGAATACACATCACCCAACCTATCTATCTATCTAGGCTATCGTGACTATATGGAAAAGATTATAGCAATTTAATGTTTTTATAATAAGTTTCTGCATATTTATGAATAAATATCTATCATAAAAGACATATTTTTGTCATTCTAGGTGGCAATTTGCCTGGAGTCCTCTAATGTTCGCACAACACTTTTACAGATTTTTTGCAACCACACAGCAGTAATACAATATATGTGTTCCCACTTAAATTCCTATTTTTTTTGTCTCATCAGAATTCTTAGGCTAACATTAAAAGAGGACTGTCAAAACTACTTGTTGCAGTTTTTGCTTCCAAATCTCAAGTCTGTACAGCAATGAGATTATGGTACTACATAGAAATGTTATATAACCAACTTAAAGGTCTTAAATTTGTCTACCCTATTATTTATAAAGTCTGATAATTTTACATTTAAATAGCCATATCTTATTCTACATATATGCCTACAGTTTTTAGTTAGGTAGGTCAATATTGATAATCTATCAACACTTATGACTAGCTATTAAATAACATGAGTAAAATATAAAAAGAAATGAAATAATTATTTTTACCTGCCGTTTAATGATTGCAACGTTATCTTTTGCAAATTCATATTCCTTTTTAATTAACTTATTGTCTGTTAAAGATTTATGCTCTTTAAAAGCATCTCTTACTCTTCTTATGGCATAAGATCTGAAATATTATTTAGAAAGCATGAGTGAAGACGCCAAGTGTCTAAGAAGTTAAAAGTAAGCTTGTAAGTAGGTTTCGTGTAATATAAATATTAAGGAAAATTTTAGCTATTAAACTATGATACTAATTTTACGTTGTGCAATGCTTACCTAAAATTATAATTAGGAAACTTCTCAGATTCCCTCATTAAAGATTTAAAAATAGATAATATTTGTACTTTTGATACGTTTGATACCATCTTAGATTCCTTCGGATATAACCTTATATATGTTTTCCGCACAACAAAATTATAAACAATTCTAAAACAAAGCAATGAAAGTCGAAAGAAGTTTTCATGATTTAGTGTCAATATCTGTCAATGATTTAGATTGAATATGTCACTGTTAAAAAATCTGAAATTTAGACTTTGGCTACCCGTTATACAATACACGTAACATCTGTAAGGACCGTCCATAAAAACATCATCGCCATCTAGTGTGCAATTTGCCAAACTATTCAGACAAGTTAACACACCGCCCTGCACGTTTTAATAGAATTTTTTTCTCATTTCCATCGTGAATAATTTAGCTAATCTGCTACTCGAAAAGAGTGCGGGTGCGGATGCGGTAGCGGGTGCGAGTGCGGATGCAGGCGCGGGTGTGTGTGCGAAAGCGGCAACGGGTGCTGATGCGGGTGAGAGAGCGAGTTCGGTTGAGTGGTTAAGGTTGCGGGAGCGGACTTGAGCCCGCTCCCGCAACCTCAACCACTCAAGTGTGTGTGCGGGTGCTGAAACGGGAGCGAGTGTAGGAGTGAGCGGGTGTGGGTGCGGGTGCCGGCGAGTCTTAAATGTGGATGAGGAAGAGGGAGCGAGTGCGGATGGGCGGGTGCGGGTTCGGGAGTGATAACGGGTGCCTGTGCGGGCGCGGGTCTAGATGCCGGTGCGGTGATGGTGCGGTGAGGAAGTGAGTGCAGGTGCGGGCGCGGGTGTGTGTGCGGGAGCGGGAGCGACAGTGGTTGCCTGTGCGGATGCGGATTCGGTTGCAGAAGTGGGAGCGTGTGCGGGAGTAGATGCGGGAGCGGGTGAGGTAGCGACAGCGGGTGTGGGTGCGGGCGTATATAGGTTGCGGAAGCGAAAGCGAGTGCGGGTGAGGGAGCGAGTGCAGGTGCGGGGCGGTGCGGGTGCTGGTGCGGGTACGGGAGTGACAGCGGGCGCGGGTGCTGAAGCTAGAGCGGGTGGTGCCAGTGCAGGTGCGGGAGAGAGAGCGGGCATGAGTACGGGTGTGAGTGCGGGTGCGGAAGCGAGAGTGTGTGGGTGCGAGCATATTCAACAACTATGTACTATTCAACAAAAAGCAATTTAAATCTGCGCCTAATCGGCGTCATAACATTTTTATTTTAATAGAATACTAACAATCGTAAATAACATTATAAGTAGTTTTGTCATTCATAATATGTTAAACAATGACCACTTCGTGCTATCTGCGTGTTCAATATCTTTGAATATTCTTTTCAAAATTGAACATTTTCTTAAATACGGAGAACATTTAAGAAAATATGCAATTTTGAAAAGTTTTACCTGTTATAGTATTTGAGATCCAGTTTCTGGTTCTTTGATTTTCACCAGTCTTACAAATTTAGTGTATAATATTTCCTTTTCAACGCTTATAAGTAATAACCAAGGTCACTATAGCAACTTAATGTGAGTAAATTGTGAATTAAGGTTGTTCAGTTAATTTTTTATTATAAAGCAATCAATATGTACATCAAATATACTGTTTTTACAAAAAATTTTGCATACTAAAATTTTATTTTATACTTGGCTTTGTTTAAGCGGAACGTAGTATCGCAGATTCCAGTCCGCAATTCGATTATCACCAATCACTCCTTGGCAGCAACAAATAGGAGATTGAGATATTATGAACACTGTAGCGTTGTTAATACTTTATAAAAATATATCACACTGGTTATCGTTATTTCACCATCACACTACGTACTCCACCACAGCTCATAACATTACGCAAATAACCACCAACTTTAGTGAACTGCATCACGAAGGATTCTCCAGTATCGTTTGGTTCGCCATAACCGCCACACTAGGCACACAGATCGCAGTACCCGCTACCTTTAAACTTAGACGCTGCTGCTAACACAGCAATGCACTGCAAAGTTGGTCTGTCAGTAGCCAATGGACTATTCAATACTCTTCTCTTAGTTGCCTTTTATATCCACGGGAAGAGACATTTTTTTCACCGATATTTTGATAGTTTAATAAATCTTTTTTTTTATAAATACTGTTATGGCATTATATCCCATGGCGGCAAATTGTTCCAAAAAGTTGAAATCATGACCAAATCGGGAAACATTATTCGGATTAAATTTATACAGGATATCGCAAGAGCTGATTTTCATAAAAAAATATTAATAAAAAAATATAAATATCTTCACGCAATTTCCAATACTGGGGAAGACACAGGTCTAGTCTAAACAATAAAGTCCCTTTGACCCACCTAGAACCGAAGAAATTTTCGGGATAATATTAATGTAATAAGATTATTAATGTAATATGAATTCTACTAAAAAAAAATTACATTAATTCCGTCCACAATTGATCATGCAGATGAATGAATTACCATGTTTCCGCTCATTGTTCCAAGCTCAAAAGGCTTAAGATTCGTCAAAGGCATCTGTTAACATTAGATTTGTTATTAAAATAAGAGAAAAAAATATTTTTTAAAATCTCAGGCGGGATTCGAACCCGCGACGTTTGGTGGCAACGCTCTTTCCTCAGAGCCACCGTGTCATACACGCATCTGTTGAAATTTTAAATCTCTTTTTTTGTTTATGCCTGCTTTTGGCATCTACTGTCACTTTTGTAAATGGCAGGTAAATGTTCATGACTTTTCAGTCAAATATTAATAAGAGAACTTTCCTTGCCTCTGTACACAGTGTTAACGATTTGTCTTGTAAAATTCTTACGAATGATTTGGACTTGACCTTTGCTACCAAGGCATGAGAAGCATGGTTACGTCTCTGCCCCGGTGAGGATATTCCTCTGGAATCTAACTCACAAAAATGGTGGGATATCCCGTTGGTTCAGAATGTGCAGAAATGCTTACTGAACAATTTTCACTGTGACAGAGACCGCGCCCGCTTTCTAGGTGTTTCGACAGAGGAATCCATGGAGTTACTGGCTACATGCTTTACCATCAAGTAACCTTGGTAACATTCTAGGAATAGCTGTAGAAAGTTTACGAATAGCTGTAGGAATACGATTGGGAGCATCGATTTGTCAACCACATCGATGTCCTTGTGGCAGCGACGTCGACGAGTTAGGCCTCTATGGACTTTCATGCTAAAAAAGTGGCCGCAGACTGTCTCGTCATGGCTCCTTGAATGAAATCATCCGAAGGGTTCTTGTTCCCATAAATATTCCCTCGGTTTTAGAGCCTTGTGGAATATTTAGAGAGGATGGTAAGAGACCCGACGGCTTACTTTAGTCCCTTGGGAGAGAGGCAAAGCTCTTGTGTGGGACGCTACTTGCGTCGATACATTAGCGGCCTCTCAGATCAAGGGTACTTCGATAAGGGCCGGGGCGGCAACACAGGCAACTGAATTGGGTAAATGGCGTAAATATGAGTCTTTGAAAGGAGACTATATATTTGTTCCATTTGCCGTAGATACGATCAATCCATGGGGTCCCCACGGAGAGCAGTAGAGTTTCCAAAGGAATTGTATCCGCGACTAGTCGTCGATGGTGATGGTGACAGGGCTGGTTCTTTTCTCGCTCAAGGCTTAAGTCTAGCCATTCAACGTGGAAATGCAGCCATCGTTCTTGGTACCATGCCACGAGGAGTATTTTAAATATTAACGTAATTTTTTTCTGCAAATAAAGTATTGTTGAAAAAAAAAAGAGAATGCCTTTAGGGCATATAAGTTATGCTGAACTTTTTGTTATTAAATTAAAGAGAATCAATCAGCTTCCAATTTTTTATTATAAATCTCGATCCCTAAACAACGAAAGTTACATATTCTAACAATCAGTTGAGATCAGATACAGTGATGCCTCTACTCCTATGAAATGGTCTACCAAATAAGGTCAACGTGCTTCCCATTAACAATTTTTTTAATATTACTCGGAGAACATTTAGGTGTAGTGTAGCACCTGAAAAATTTAAGTGTATACACTTTACTATCTGCCAAATATCATATTGTCACACTAGTTATATTTTTTTATACTAGCAATGCCGAATAACATTACTAGTATTCCTGTTAACCACTCCCATTAAACTGCAATGCTTGTGTCTGGAGTTGGTTTACGTCAATAGTCGAATGGCGGGGCCCGTACCTGCGACGTCATGTTTCGCAGTCCGCACCCTAAACCATTACGCTATTGCCGCTATATTTATATGTATGTCTTCATCATATACTTAGGTAACATCCATGTTACCTAAATTTTATCACATAAGTTTACTTTCAGTTACATCTGCTACACAATTTCCTATAGTAAGATTGGCTGATACTGCTATATAGAGTTCGCCCGTTATTACATTTAACAAAGGTGTTAATGATTAAGCGTAAATAACAAAAATGAACAAAATAAGAACCGCCAAATTTTAACCTTGTCTTAGTTGTTTAGAAGTCTGTATTTAAAGTGATTAGTTTGGTTACAGTTCCGAAATTACAATAAGAAGTATTGTCAGTATAATACGCAATTTATAAAAATTAAAAATTATGAACGGATAACTCGAATGTTTTTTTCTTGTCATGAATGTTTATATTTATGTATAAATATGTGTCTATGTAAACATGTAAGTACCGTTGGCTTGGGCACTAAAAAGACAACAGGCTCATCGTCTATCTGATTTAGACCCAAACATGCTTCTGTGAAAAGGGAGTCGTTGGGATTTAGTTGTTTAGACCTCTGTCTAGCACATACATACATATAATCTCGCCTCTTTCCCGTAGGGGTAGGCAGAGACCACTTCTTTCCACTTGCTACGATCCTTACATACTTGTTTCGCTTCGTCCACTTTCATTATTCCCTTCATACGTTCTCTTCGATTCAGGGTACTCTTGACCTGGCCTTTTTTCAGGACGTCCCTGATTTGGTCTCGAAACGTCCGCCTAGGTCTTCCCCTTCCTACACTTCCATTCACACTCGCCTTATATGCTTTTTTCGTCAATCGTTCTTCATTCATTCTCTCGACATGGCCAAACCATCTTAGCATACCTTTCTCAATTTTAGTCACTACATCTTCTTTCAGACCTTATCCTGTCACTCAGTTTAACTCCTAACATACTTCTTAATGCTCTCATCTCAACTGCATTTACTCTGCTTTCATGTTTCTTCTGCCATACCCAACTTTCACTTTCGTACATGAGTGTCGGAACCAAAACTCCCCTATGCACAGCCCAACGAGCCTTGTTAGACACCATCCGACTGCTCATAAAGGAGTGCAAAGCTCCATTCACCATGTTTCCTGCATTCACTCTTCTTTCAATATCACTCTCACACTTTCCAGTCTATCACAATATTGCGAAAATACGTGAAGTATTAAGATTTCAAATTCACAGTCTAAAAGTAACACATTGTGAGAGCACGAGGCTCGTAACTTAGACGCTTTGATGCTGGTATTTTTTTCGATCCTTATTCCGCCATTTATCGGTAAACATCGCCATTTTCACTATGACTCACAGGAAGAATGGATAAAAAAATATTACGCCGAAACCACACGACTTCGCAGTATAAATATATATACAAGTAGTATTTGAAAATTTATATTTTGTTAATAAATAAATAAATATCTTCACGCAATTCCCTATATAGGGGTAGACAGAGGTCTAGTCTAGACAATTAAGTCCCCCTCGACCCACCTTTCACCGAAGATATTTTCGGGACAACGTGACAGGTGGTGAACCCGTCGCCGTCTTTATGTCCAAGCCAACGATATAATTCGTACTTAGGTTTTTGAAAACCCCGTTGGTACGAGCCTGCCACCTAGGGATCGAACACGGGTCTCTCGACTCGAAATTCCGACCATCCAACCACTTGGCTATCGTGACTTTTTTAATTATACTTTTTTTAGTTATATTTTGAGAGTGGTATTAACATCTCTATAAGGATTCGTTTGCGGCGCCCCTATCCATTCACAAAGAAATCTTGTTGTATTCAATAGCAACATACGTATAAAGATCTCGTTTACATAAAAAAGCCATTCGGATAACATATACCGCAGTTAAGCCCGAGTGGAATCGCCAGTCGTGCAGTAAATTAACTATTCTGAAATCATTCTGAGCTTTTAGTGGAAATCTAAACTATAGATATTAGATCATTGTACATATTTTATTCCAGTATCACGATTAATGTTCTGTTTTAATAGCAAAATAAAGTAGGAGCTTGTATATAATAGTAAATATCTTATGATAGTAAATAACATATTATAATATATTATATTATAATAGACATAACATGTTGGAAACATATGTTTAAAAAATAGACAGTGGGACAAGTTAGACATAGATATGAACACCTACCCTAGCCAGGATTAAGTAAGCCTAGATAGAAATGTAGAAAAGAAGAGAAATAAAGAAAAATGTGTTATCATTTAATATTTTACCTCAGTTAATTAACAAATGAATCCTTTATTATAAATTAATAGTCTTGATTTCCGTAACAGGCTGTTTATCTTCGAAATTTCTTAAGCTGAAAATATGAGACTGACCTAATTTTACGGTTACAATATAACTAAATATTAGGAAGAAGTTCCTCGATGCCGAAAGATACTGTAAAAGTAGTTATTGCTACGGTGAACGGAAAAAACAACCTTAAATTAAAATAGCCTAATTTCGTTCAGAAAGATAGAGTATAATAGTTAGAGTATAATGTACACTAACTATACACTACTCTTCTTGTTGATAAGTTTGGTTCAAATACTTGATAAGCCTTTAAGTACTTGGTAAACAAGAGGAGAACGTCTCTTAAAATCCAAATCCGGATTTGGAAACCGAGGAATATTCTGTTGCCCACTATTCGACTCTGTCTGTTAGTGACGAATAACCAGCATATTTTCCAGAACTTTCAGGGCTTTATCAGTTTCTTGTTTGATTTTTATGACCTTCACTAAATATAAAATAATTATAATTTAATAATATTTTTATAAAATTTTGATATATTGTGTTTATTGCATTTGAAACCGTCCAGGATAACATCCTTTCATGTAACTTTATTATTTTGTCGCTAATGTTTTCTGCGTGACACAGATAACTTTTTTCAACCTTAAATTTAATGGCCATTGAGGACATGCGATTTATTTATAATTTATCATATATCCCATCGACGACTCGATAGCAGAGTAAGTAGTGACCTTGCATTCGAAACAAATAGTTGCGGGTTCGAATGCCGCTAGGGGTAAGCATTTATGTGATGAATATGAATGTTTGTACGTAAATAACGGGCACCAAGACAGCGATTGGCTCACCTCTTCTAACGATGTTCCAAATAGACTTCGGTGAGAGTTAGGTCAAAAGGAGTTCATTGTCTTAGCCTACCTCATTATGGCAAAAGCATGAAGATAAAAAAACAAAACAAACCGCGAATAATTAAGCCTTCTATTAATTAAAGAATTTTCAGAATTTGACTTATTACTTATTATTAGCAAATTTTATTTCTTTATAAAAGCAGATAAAATTAAATCCTGACTAACGCCACCTATTAGGTAGTCTCATGAATATAACATAAGACGCTATCGTATAGATGGCGTTGCCGTATATTTATTGCCACTTTTACTGTTACGACCACTTTGCCCGCGTTTCGCAGGCTTTTATCTAAATTAGTCCCATTTCATTGTTGCTGGGTATTTCTAACATATTCGTTCCGATTACATTTTCTGTCGTAATTTGCTTAATGTATCATAAGGATTTTCAGCCGATTTGTTTGCGCTGCGTAGCCAGTTGTTTGTGTTTATTGGTGTGGAATAAAATTATGATGGTGGCTTATAAGTAGTTTTTATTTAACTTTGTGAAGTATCTGAATTCATGTCATAATTAATTGGGTCTTGTATAAATATATAATAATATAAAATATATACAACGTTTTCTTACATTATAAACGACGGTTATATGCAAATAGGGGATATGATTCTTGGAATAGATGTAATAAAATATGAATTTACTTTCAAGCTTCAGAGGTAGATTAATTCAGGATACTGGTGAGAACAAATTTAAGATTCGTAACATCATATTTAGGTACAAAATTTGAGACCTTAAAGCCCTAAAACACCCTGTCTTTCAAACCAAGGAACTATAGCAATCATTACCCTAATAACTAATACCTTCCTTAACAGTCAAATATTACTTCACGAAACTAGTAAATGATCTCTTTATCGATTGTACCTGATAAAAATGATAGAATTTATCAGGTATCAGGATAGGTACTAGATTGTACTTCCGATAAAAGCCAAATAGTTCATCACATCATAACGGCCTACAAAAGTCCACCGCAGGACTTAGGCCTCTCTCGTAAGCGAGATTTTGATCGCCCCGCTGAGCGGATTGGCGCTTATAGTTTGTGATGCTTTTCACCTGCCACTCATCGGTCTATTGAATTTTGGTCTCGTATTTATTGAGAGTCCTGCGGAAGGATTGGCGGGATAACCTCTTGCTAATCCCTCCGCGGGAGAGAATGACCTCTTCCTTCCCCAGCAGGGTCTAGCCTGGCGCCGGAACACGGAGGCCGGTCCTCTCAACACTCCCTCCACAGCCCACTAACACGTATCTGAAGCGGGCTGACCAAGCCTACTTGGAGCGGCCAAGTGGGTTTCCCTTAGTACCCTGTGATTGTCCAAGCCACTGTTTGTCCTACCTTAACATATGTACGATATGTTTCGTTGGCTTGGTTAATAAGATGGAGACGGGTTCACCACATGCCATAATGTCCCAAATTTGCTCCGATGAAATGTGGGTTTAAAGAAGATCTAGATCTCTGTCTACCCTAGTAATGGAAATTGCAAGCCACTGATAGACACATTTATATCTGCCGTGTAGGTACCCAGCACGAACTTTTATATTGGTTGCCATTACACCAGAATAGATTAGTAGCGCTTCAACTTGGGCAATTAATTTCAATACCGTTGTTTACCGTTGTCGAAACTATCAATTAGTTACTATTCATTATTGTAGGGAGGAATGTTTTTTTAAGCATTAATAATTCTATTATAATTATGAATATATTCTATAATAATTTAACGTACACGATTAATATCACCGTTTAACTTTCGTTTAAATAAAGTTTTAAGATTGTTTTTCTTTTATATGAATTAGTTGTCCTTTCGTTCTTAGAATTCGAGGCATTGCTATATAGTAACGATAAAAAAGAATATGCCATCCCATTTATTAAGATGCCACTATGGGAAAAGACTTGAATACCGTTATGGTAGACGATAGATGGCGAGATGAGCATTTTGAGAGATACCATATCCCAGTGACGGGCAGCAGCGTCTAAATGCTCGGGGTTTGGTACTGTGATCACTAACCGAGTTCCGATGCGTGGATAGTATTGCAAATCCTCCTTACGAGAAAGACAAACAAAAATGTCACACGACGGGTACGGCAAGTGTAGAATAGGTGGTCTACACATGTTTCCACCTCGTTTAATGAATATCTAAAATTATAATACATAAGCAATTAATAAGCTCACCACCTGTCAAAAAAAAATTAAAATAAAGAAAGTAAATCTATAATCTTCACGCAATTCCCAATATAGGGGTAGACAGAGGTCTAGTCTAGGCAATTAAGTCCCCTTGACCCACCTTCCACCGAAGATATTTTCTGAACAATGTGACAGATGGTGAGCCCGTCGCCGCATTATGTCGAAGCCAACGATATATTTCGTACATAAGTTTCTTAAAAACCCATTGGTACGAGCCTGCCATCTGAGGGTTGAACTCTGGTCTCCTGACTCGAAATTCCGACCACCCAACCACTCGGATATCGTGACCTTTAAAGTTATAATACATAAGCAATTAATAAGCTCACCACCTGTGAAAAAAAGTAAAATAAAGAAAGTAAATCTACAATCTTCACGCAATTCCCAATATAGGAGTAGACAGAGGTCTAGTCAAGGCAATTAAGTCCCTTTGACCCACCTTCCACCGAAGATATTTTCTGAACAATGTGACAGATGGTGAGCCCGTCGCCGCATTATGTCGAAGCCAACGATATATTTCGTACATAAGTTTCTTAAAAACCCATTGGTACGAGCCTGCCATCTGAGGGTTGAACTCTGGTCTCCTGACTCGAAATTCCGACCACCCAACCACTCGGATATCGTGACCTTTAAAGTTATAATACATAAGCAATTAATAAGCTCATCACCTGTCACTTTATCCCCAATTGACTTCGCTGAAAGGTGGATCGAAATAACTTGTCTAGACCTCTGTCTACCCCAGTATTGGGAATATATGTATGTAATAATTAAGCTAACTAAAATTGCATGCGCTTGTAATCAATTAATGTTTTCATATTGTTTAAAATGAATCGTTCATTAAAACAACAATTTGTTACACTATCAACATCTTCGTACCTAATAAAGTACTGAGTTGCTTCTCAGTATTCCGCTAAAGTTCCCGTGATTCCTAAACTAAGCAGGCAAACTGCGTAAATTGTTGGTTGAACGGAACAATGCGGTGTTGCTATACCTCGTCAAACGGTGCCGGGAGCACAATCATCCAAACACTGGGAACTCTGAAGAAATAATAGTATGGATGGATCATGGAATCACAAAGTACGTTTTGCATCTAATATCTAAGTTTATTAAACGTTTTTGGAATTTAAGTATAGTGTCTTATTTAATTAAGTAGTGATTTATAAAATAAAATAATTGCTTTAAGCCGATACTTTATAAAAAAAACTCTCCTTGTATTTGTACCAAATACGAGCAGAATTTTTTCGTGGCAGAGTTAAGCGGCAACTATTGCAGCTGAATAGGTCGATCGTGGTTAGGATTACGGTTTCGCAGAATACTGACGTGAAATTAAGGCATTTTTTCTTAGATTTCGCCCGGTGAGAGCCCTTTCATTTTCCTTTGTTGCTTCTCATCTCTTAATTTCTTTCTATAAGGAACTTCTTTTGAGAGTGTTCATGGACTCGTAAGTTTTCGGAAATTCATAAAGTAATATAGATTTGTTACATGCCAAAACAGTAAATGCCATATATTACTTAGTTCGAGGCATTCTTTGGTTCGACACAACGCAATACCAACAGGCTCTTCTTTCAGAGCTTGGCCACATACATTAGCTGCGAGTAAAACGTGACCCGTGTATCGTTTCGAATCAAAAGAAAGCATCATGCGAATTAATTAGATAAAATAGCTAAATTAAAATACAGCTAACAAATTTTGATATAATATTGTTCAGCAAAGTGGTATCTTCCGTTTATGAACTGCCGCTGATCAAATAAGCTTCGAAGTATAAATAAACTCACTAAGAACAACTTAAAATGTTTTATTTTATTTAAGGATTATATATAGTATTCAAGTCAGGATTATAAATACTTACTAATATGAGAGAGAAGAGGAAAGAAAGATATTAGCTCCAGAAAGTTCACACGAAAGCATTGATTGAGGAAGTGTTTGAAAGGAGTAGAATGGAAGCGGACGAAAGGTTGTCACACAACTTCAAGGAGAACTTCAAACTCTTCTGGAAAGAGGTTGGAAGGACCCGGAGTGGTGCGACAGCCTTAAGAATGAATAAAGTGCTTTCGGGAACCAATGACGTCCTTTCAGAAAAATCGGACGTCATGCAGCGATGGAGCGAATTTTATAGAGAGATGTATGCGTGTGATGATCTTAGTGAGGGATCCGGGGGTGACGCCGTGACTGGTACGCGAGACTCGGATCTCAGTATGAAAGAGATTGAATGTGCGATTAGAAGTTTGAAATGTGGTAAGGCTGCGGGACTAGACAGAGTTACTGCTGAAATGGTCAAGTATGGTGGGCCACGCGTCTGGGACTGCTTTCATCTGCTGTGCAATTTGTGCTGGCAAACGGGGGCTGTTCCGGATGATTGGCGATCCGCAGTCATTGTGCCTTTATGTAAAGGTAAAGGTTCACATTATAACCGCGGGTACTATCGGGCGATCAGCTTGACCAGTTTAGCAAGTAAAGTTTACGCGCAGGTTTTGACACGTAGGATGCAAGATAAATCGGAAAGATTTCTATGGGAGGCACAATGCGGATTTAGACCTGGAAGAGGATGCACGGATCAAATGTTTTCTCTCCGCATGATCACGGAGAAGCTTTTGGCTGCTAACCAGAAGATTTTCTATGCTTTTGTGGATCTTGAGAAAGCATTTGATAAGGTTGTAAGGAAGAAAATGTGAGAACTGTTGCCGGGGTATGGTGTGGATGGTCGATTGCTAAGGGCTGTGCAGTCACTTTACTGTGACTGTAAAGCCTGTGCGGGTAGGGCATCACCTGTCACCCATGTTTAGCGTCCAAACGGGCGTAAAACAGGGTTGTGTCATGTTTTCCAGGCTGTTCATACTGTATCTCGACATCTGTTTACAGAAGCTGAAATATAGCTGTTTGGGTGAGAAATTGGGTGACATAAAAGTAAAATGTCTGCTGTATTCTGATGATGCAGTGCTTATTGCACCATCAGAGGCAGAATGCAGGCATTAGTCACGTGTATGAAAGAAGAATGTGAAATTAATGGTCTCCGTTTGAATGCTAATAAAATTAAGGTTCTGGTATTTGAAAGGGACGAAGAAAGAATGAAGTGCGAAATTTGGGTAAATCAGGAATGTCTAGAACAGGTGAATGAAATTGTTAACTTGGGGAGTGCGTTTAGCCGGGATGGAAGATGTGATTTAGATGTGGACAGGCGTGTCGCTGCCGGGAACAAAGTCAATGGTGCCCTGACTGCGTTAATCAAAAGGCAAGGAAAGTGCGCGTGAAAAGTGAAAAGTGAAAAGTGCACGCCTTGCAATACATAACGCAGTGTTGGTACCGACTTTGTTATATGGCAGCGAAACCTGGGTATGCCAGAAGAAGCATGAAAGCAGGTTGAATGCAGTGGAGATGCGATCTCTTCGTAAAATGTGCGGCCTTACCGTGGCCGACCGAAAGCGAAACGAAGAGATTCGCAATATGGCAGGTTTGAAAGATGACCTTGTCTCAAAAATGGATAAGGGCGTGCTTCGATGGTTTGGGCACGTTGAGCGAATGAGTGAAGACCGAATGGTGAAGAAAATATATAGCGCGAAATTTAATATTAAAAGGTGTCGAGGTAGACCGAGACTAACTTTCGAAGACCATGTGAGCAAATTGCTCTAAGAGGGGAGGGTCAAGAGTACTCCGATACCTAGACGTGCATGTATGAAGAAGATGATGAATCTGAAAGAAGCGAAAGAAGTATGTAGGGATCGTGACACTTGGCGTACTGTTCTCTCTGGCTACCCCGTCAGGGATTGTGCGTGAAGATAAAAAAAATACTTAATAATGTAAGATATAGAGCCATATCCATATTATACAGTCGCACCACAAACGAGCAATCAGCGAGCGATCGCCAACACGACAATACCACCCTTTCCTCTCCCTTCACCGTGCCACCGCCCCGCGTGTTTCCCGCGCTCCTTGATTCCAAATTCAATTTGCACCAATCAACGAGCGCCGTCTTCCCGCCTTCTGCGTTGTTGGGCAGCCACCGGACGTGAACACGAAATGCGTTTCAGTTTTTCTTTTTAAATTTAGTTTGGAGAAAAATAATCCCATCGTATGGGAACGAGTGTTTTAATAATAATAATACGCATCGTTTTCGTTTTATAATTCGTAAGTTGTACAGAAAAGCCAATAAGTAAAATAAAAATTATATGGGACCGTATTATAAATTTTCTCTGGCTCTCAATAAATCTAGTATAGTAAGTAATACTACCTATAACTACTATAACGAGAGACAACTTTGAAACAATAACATTTTATTAAAGGCATTGAATATAAAACATGTGCATTATGTAAATAAACATTTTTTGAAAGAGCTTTAAATTTCTATTTGTCATATTTTCAATAAAATACAGTAGCAGCCATTGATGACAGATGAAATCTGAAACGTTTTCCCAAGTAGAACTGCAAATAGTATCTCGCACCTCAAACAGAATACAAAATTGAGGAGCGAATATCAATATTTGATATTTGATTTTGTAACGAAAACGCCCCGCCCGCACTTGCGGCCATTTTATCGTACGCGGGTGTTTTAATGTTCAGTTGATAGCCTTTTTTTAGTATTTTTTAAGTAACATTACATGAAACAGCCTCGATAGTCGAGTGGTTAGATGATTGGAATTGTAATCAAGAGACGAGAGAGAAAGTTTGAATTAGTTTTTCGAAACATAATCACGATTTATATCGTTGGCTTGGACATTAACACGGCGACTGGCTGACTACCCACGTTCATACCACGTTAAATAAGCTCCGTAGAAATGTAGTCAAAAGGAGTAAATTGTGACTACCCTAGTACTTTTTTTTCAGGTTAGGTCACTTATTAAGCCAACCTATCTCAACGCCGTCACTACATGTCCAGCCGTAGCAAGTTAGGAGCCACCGAAACCTGTGTTCAAACTAACTTTCACCTATAAATAATTATATATGTACATAGACAAGGACATCACCACATAAATAGCTCCGAACTCAAAGAACTCAAAAAAAAAAGAAAAAAAAAGTAGTATAACCACTTGTGTTATGGAATCAGAAACAACGAAGGTACTACAAAAGCCCAGACCCAAAAAATATAGAGAAAGTGATTTCTACATTGATCCCGCCGGCAATCGAACCTGGGACCTCAGCTGACCCAGGAGCTGAGGACATCTTGAAAACCAGTGTGTACGCCACTCGTCCGTGGAGGTCGTCATATTGATATTGAAATCTTATGACTCTATGATAATGATAAAGACTCTACGTTTGGCAGTGTCTCAGCAGCGTAAAAAGGTTTCCTGAGTTGAATTTAGCGTAATATAGTCAAGGGCTGAGTTATTTCCATGTTTTGCGAACTTAAGTTAACAATCACTTTAAGTAAAAGAAGACATTCATGTAGCTGACCCTAAAAAGCCTAAGTTGTCGCAGTTCCATAGAGAGCTCTCGCTCATTAGATACATTATGGTACTGTGATCCAGGGTAAAGCCGAGACGCGAGCTGTTTAAACAAAGGGCATCAATCACGTGGAACTCCGCCCTGTGACTTATTCATAGTCATGTTAAAAATATGTATATCCTTCGTTTATATAAGTGATGTGTAACACATCACTTTTTTACACGATATCTACTCTTATCTAAATCATTAAAAGATTTCCGTCAGTTATAAGGTAAATAGTATCATCACTTAATCTCGTATGGCTTATTAATAAATATGTAACTTAGACGGGAGTCAAATATTATTTATTTGATTTCCGTCTAGATGAGCAAAAAAATATTTTATCTGCACTCAAAATTACTGGATTACGAGTTTTTTTATGTTTCTTTGTACCTATGAGTGTGTAAACGTCCACTAGATGACAAATGCCTCTCTCGTTTGTTGTGAGGAGGATGATACCCCTTATCAACCTCCTCACAACATATAATAATAATGTTTGATGTTAAGGGCCAAACAGCGGTGATCGCATTACAAGATATCGTCCATCTAAGACACTGCTGCCCTTCACTGGTCTGCTTAATTTTGTCTTTTTTTTGTTTTAGGCATTTGTTGATAGTTAATGTCATGTTCAAGCATTTCCCTTTGTCGCCTCTTACGGCTAAAAACAAATGGGATGTATACTCTAACATCGGCACCACGCAATAATTGTTGACGAAATTTACATTTTTATTTACAATTTTTATAACTAGTCTTTGGTGTATTTGGGTTTATTATAGTTTCGAATTTTGATATATTTGTCCTTAATAAATATATTGCATAAATATAGTACATAAGGTTATTGGATTATCAATCAAGCTCAACTAAGTACAGTCCTTAACCTCATAAAATTAAGTATGGACGAAATTAAAATGAATGGTAAATTGTCTATTATAATTTACGCAAATACCTACGACTATGAATAACACTCTGAACGAAAAACACAAGATACAAAAAGAGATAACAGCACATTAGCTGTCCCACTCTGCAGCACAAGGCGGGAATATGGAATGAGTTTTTCCAGTGGAATCTACACCGACACCCCGTATATAAGATACGAGTAGGTACTTTCAAACTGGTGACAATCTAGTAAGATTTATTTTATTTTTGGAACTGTTTTTTGATATTTAAAGTTTTAAAGTCGATGGTTGGAATACTACAGAATATGACTAAAGTTATTGACAGGTGTGTAAAAATACATATGTATATATAACAGCCTGTATAAACTCCACTGATACGCCTTTTCTATAGGAGCAATTTGACCTAAATTATTTTGGTCCGGTATTTTTAGAGATGGTATCCCCACATTTGTCTATTACCATTACGTTATTCAAAACGCCTTTTACCCTACACACCCCTGTGTACCCTACACAGGGGTACTTATCTGTTCAAATAATTTAAGGAATATTAAGAACTATTGTAACTTACTTTAGCGTTTAAGCTATGTATAATAGTATATTATTGTATATTATTGCCATTATTAAAATGAACATTTATACAAAATTTTCTACTACATACATTTGCGTTCATTCATATGCAATTCACGCTGTGAATTCCAGGCAATGTCTACCCTGTGTGTTTGAAAAATAACATTTACTGTTTTAAAAAACTGCAATTGCCAATGAAGTTATTAATTATTATATCTTTAATGAAGTACATTTATAAAATTTTTCATTACAGTTTTTTTAATATCTCCTAAGTAGTAAAATAATACTGTCGTAACATAGGGACAGAAACCAAAATGTGAAACCCGAAAAATATGTTTGTAACTGTTTGAAATAGAACTGACTGTATGTACATTAATAAAGAAAATATTCAATAATGACCCATAATTATGTTTCAATGGTAGTCACCCTACAATACGATGAAACCCGACTCCTCTTTATTTTCAGTCGGTAGTCTTATTTGATTTTCTTCAGACTGATTTTAGATTGTTGATGATGTTTGATTGTTTTAGTGATTTTTAAAAATAAATTACAATACAGTTTTTATACGTCGGAAATTATCTATATGTCCCGGTAGTGGAAGATTAATGCTGGTCAATATTTCGCAATCGGTGACCACAATTAGTCGCTGGTCTCTAATTCTATCTTTGGACCTTTGGTCTATGAAAATAGACGAAAGTGCAAGTGAAAACAAGGGTCATGTGGGATGACATATGTTGAGAAATAGAGTACACACACACCTTTAGTGGTACTCTTGTCACTAAACAATCGTTGATTGACTAAGGTATTTTTTGTGTGTGGAAATTGAGAACAAGTGTAGTGAATAAAGTACCATTGCCGAGTGGTTAGGGGATCGAAATCCGAGTCAGAGACCCGTGTTCGTCGCTATGTGGAAGGTTCGCACCAATGAATATAATTTTAAAACTAATGTACGAGTACGTTAATATCGTTGGTTTGGACATAAAAACGGCGATAGGTTAACCACCTGACACGTTGTCTCCCATGTCTTCGGAAAGGACTTAATTGTCTGGACCTTTGTCTATCGCAGTATGAAATAGCGTGAAGATTTTTTTTACTTTATTTTTTACTAAAATAATAAAATTTAATTAGCTATTAAATTTTTTCATTATTATTCTTTTTATTATTAGATTCTTTCTATTATTAGACTTTTAATTATTATTCTTTTAATTAATAAGGAAAGGAAACGGCAGTAAAAAAACTAACATAATATTATTGCGTTTTAATTACAATGGAATTATGCAGTCACTATTGCTTACTTTTAAATATTTTATGGTATATCAAGTATCAAGTTTGGGAGATCTTTTCTCAGCAGTAATAATCATTGTCATACCGATTTATTTCTTATTTCTATTTCAAAACTTAGATGATTTTATAAGATAAAAAGAAATAGGAAATAGGCAGGTCCTTTGTACAAATTACTCTTTAATATTATATTTTTTTATATTCACTGTCACTGTGGATATATAAAATAGCACCACTATTGTAGTGACAATGCTGTCTGTGTGGTCATTTCATCATATCGGCTTCTTACAGTCGACTGGCGGGGCAAAGACACTACGAATTTACTTACCTACTGTAATACCTACGACACTTCCTTACCGACCTATAAAGCGCTATACTTGGCAAGCGGATTGGCGATTGCAGTATCGGACGCTGCCGTCGATCGAACCTGTCTGTTCGAATTTAATCTGGTAAATTTCGAAATGGTGGCTCGCCAATCCATTGGTACCAATTTACAATTTCAAGGATTTTTGCCTTTACTTTTCTTACGTCACTCACGGGAGTTATCACGCCATTACCAGACCCAGTGTAATAACAAGCTTTGAGAATTCCAATCTTAGACCTCGATGACCACGCATTTGCATAAGTTATTAGCAGGTGTTTGTGGGCTGCAGTGGCCAAAGCTTCTATTTCATCACAGTTCATAAAAAATGTAAACTTCTTGGGCGACAGTTAGGAGTGACCCTGCCTTCAAAGTAATGGGATTCAAACCAGTGGGTCACGGGTTTGAATCCCGCTTGGGGCAGACATTTATTTGAGGAATATGAATTGTTACTAGAGTCATGTATGTTTAAAATATGTAAGTATGGATATTTTTATATGTATATAATATCTTACATAGACGTCAGTGAATAATGGGTCGAAATTACTTCATTGTCCTTACCTCTGCCTTCCGCCGTATTGGTAAATTGAATGAAGAAAAAAATATGTGATGAGACCTTACCTTTACTCCTCCGATGTTATGTTCATTGATCTACACAATGTGTATTTTCTTATGTAAATAGTATTAAAGAATAAAAGCCGTTATTTTCAACATAGCAACTATATTTTTAATAAATTTGCACATATTTTTACAATCACGTGAAGTATAACTATTTATTTACATATATACCTCACATACTTATTGTTAAATAGTATACAGAGTCCATTTTAATTATATACGTGCACTAAATCAACCTATTATTTTAATCATTTTCTACAATATAAAAACATAATACTCTAATTGCGAGATAAGTTGCAGTATAATTTTGGATTATATTGGTATAAAAAACATGTTTTTTGGGAACTGCACAAGTTTTAAGTACTAAGATAATATAGAAGATTATATATATATATATATATATATATATATATATATATATATATATATATATATATATATATATATATATATATATATATATATATATATATATATATATATATATATATATATATTGCTATTAAATCATATTTCAACATATCCTCAGTGTTCTTATTTGTTTATATTGAATTTATTTCGTTAGAACGACGAAGAATATATATCGTCAGTCTACATATAAGAAGCAAAAAATTTCTAAACAAACGATCACAATTTAGTAATAGTACTTACAATTTAATATTATGTTAGTAAATATACTTTTAATGTCTAAGGTCCGAAATAATTGTGAATAATCGTTTAAAATGTCCTGGTTTGAAACAATATAGTTTTCTAGAGGTGGGAATTTTTTCAGTCTATTCTACAACGTAATACTGATATTAAAGATGCCTTATATAATTTAAATAGGAACGATATTTTTACATGTAACAAATCGTAACTTAAATAACATTATAAGCCTATTTTACGCTACAATCACTGCTAATGTTTTAACTTAATTTCCGAAGATAGTTAGTACCCAATACTATTCGTAGCATACAGTTTTGAAATATGGACAAATAAAAAATAAATAAAGATAGTGCATTTTTTTAATTTGGCAATTTTGAATAATAATAATTAGTCGATAGGCGCGACTTGCAAGTTAATGGTTCTCTCGAGTTGAATTTTGTTATTGTAGTGTTTTCTAGTTTTAAAGTATGCCAAAACTGTCTATGAAAATGTGCATTAATTGAAAAATTCAATTGTAACTCCGATATATGGAAGAAAAACTTTTATGGAAGAAAAAATATGGAAGAAGAACATCTTCACTGTAACTTCATAAATAAGCTCTGTGAAACGTCTAAATTGGAAAGTATTATCTTGAACTCTGAGCAGCCACTGATATACAGTCGTGAGATTGTTTCTATTTTGTTTTTAAGCTGTGATAAACTTTATAATGAGATAATGATTATTAAACGGGCGGCAATTAAAATTTTAATACATGATAATAGATTTTTTTAGAGTAGCTATTAGGTTAGGTCATAGTTATTAATTATGATTGCCGAAAACGTAGTTAGATAAAACAGATTCGAAGAAAAATAAATATTTGCTTATTTATCTTCGTTATTACATCTACGAATCTTTATTTAAAAGCTATTTACTATAAAACAAAACGTTTCACAGCAGTCACTCTTTCAATCTTGGTCTTTCGTCTTCTTCTCTATATTAATAGGTTTAATTAAAAATTTAATACTTGTGTATTACGTACACTTAATTCTAATTATACATATCGGCAAACGATAAGATAGAGAAAACATTATACTAAATATTCTTGACTAGAATTATCATTCTTCGCCATTGCAATAGTTTATTTATATTTAATATTGCAATTGCTGATAGGCAACCGATTTCATAGATTACATACTTAAATTTGGTATATTTACAGGAAAGTTTTTCATATTTACCTTAAATTTAAGTTCTAGTTTTTCGATATTTCAAATAAGAACTAAAGTTTTATATTTGTACAATACAATTAAGAGGTATACAATTTATACAAAAACAGTTTTATAGACGATGAATATTATGTATTTTATATAATTTTCGAGCTATCTCCCTATGTATACAAAGGCCCATAGCACACGCCGAAGAAACTGTATTTTTTTTATTCGAGTATCTCGACATGATATCGATATGGGGTAAATATTTATTCAACCGTAGACACTCCAGTATACATAAATACTGATCTATCAGACTGCCGTCTATAAGCTTTTTGTATTATTCCTTTTATTTTTAGACATTACCTACCATATTTTTAACATTCAGGTAATAGTTGTGTGCGTTTGTATTCGTTTTACAAGTAACTTATTATTTTACTTCAAATACAAAACATATTGGACATCAACTTCGAAGTTTAACGCAAACTTTGAAAATAATGTTACGTCCCCTCTGTTTTATAGTTAAATTCTTCGTGTATCTAAATACATAGTAACAGTTGCTATGTATAACTATATTTACAGAAACAGTACGTATACTATACTGATTTTTATGAGAAATTGTACAATAGAAATCAAAAGTAATCTATTTCGATGAAAGGAAGTTGTTAATATTGATTGTGTAGCAGGTTGTTATTTGATTTTTTTATTAAATGACATCAATTAATGAAAAATAATCTTTGGCCGAATTCTAGTCATTGCAAAAGCATGAACAACATCCTGTATACGTACAAAATCGGTGACACTTGTGGCGGCCTCTGACAGAATACAACTCCTGCTATACATTATAGTACCTTATTCAAGTGTGATCTTCACGCAATTCCCAATACAGGGGTAGACAGAGGACAAGTCTAGACAATTAAATCCCTTTGACCCACCTTCCACCGAAGATATTTTCGGGACAACGTGACGGGTGGTGAGCCCGTCGCCGCCAAGTGTGATCGGTTCGGATAATATATTCATCGTGTGCGATATGCTTTAGGAGAACGATTATTTCAACATCATAAAAGATTTTAACATCACATTTTAGATCTACTCGTATAAAATGAGCATTGCTCGTGTAAGGGGCGATGTTTGCACTTTGTGTCTCTAATAAGCTATTGCAAATTATAAATAACAAATAAAAAATCTTTTATTTTCATACCACGTACGGCCTAAACATATCCATGCTCGGTCTACCTCCATCTTGGTTTACAACCACCAATCCGCGTCTATTGTTTTCTAAATTTGAATTAAAATTTGCTGCAGCCATTGCTCTCTCCCTTTCTAGAGCAATTATTCTGTCCCTATCTAACATTGGGGGTGATTTGACAGAGGACAAATCTGCGGCTGTCTGTTGTTGCTGTGGTTGTTTATCAGGATCGGATGGTGGCAGTGGTACTTCTTTGGGTTTGCTTTTCTCGTCAGATTGATGATTGACATGCGTGTCCTTTGTTTTTGTGTCCTGTTGTGCTTTTTTCGATCGCTTCCACTTCATTCTTCGGTTTTGGAACCATATTTTTACCTGTGAACAAAAAAAAAATAAAGTTACATTAAACGCATTGTTGTATGTTGGAATATTTACTACATTTATGAAAAAAATAATAGATATATTAAAAAAACGAGGTACAAATATCACTGATAGCTACGAATCACTTTCTTCGTATACACGAAACCACTTGGCAGATTACAACACATCAGCATAATTTATCATAATGCAAAAACTCAACGCGGGTGCGAAGAGATTAATCTTTAAACCCATATAAAACGCCCCATGCAATAAACTTTATGGGTAACGTTCACCTCCCCCATAATCTTGTTGGGACATTTGTAAGCTCAAATCCGGGCATCGCTCTGTATGACGTTTATTCCTCGTTGTTTCAAAATATGACTGATGTCTTATTACTTTTAACTAAATATTCTTGTAAATATATTTAATACCTCGGAAACACTTTTAGATATTTGGCCAATGTTTTTTATTTCTATACTGTTTTACATTCCAAATTTATCTAGTTAGACATAAAGACGGCGACAGGCTCACCACCAGTCACATTGTCTCGAAAATATCTTCAGTGGATGGTGGGTCAAATGAACTTAATTGTCTAGACAAAGACCTCTGTCTACCCCTGTATTGGGAATTGCGTGAAGATATTTATTTATTTTTATATTGATTTGATTTTTACTATGAGGAAATAATATGCAGGTATATTGAATTTTCTGGGGGTTTCAGGCCTAGTAACTCGCTCAAAATGATTAATACAGTAAAAGATATAGTAACTTATATAATTGAGTACACCATTCGTATACTGACCTAACTTAACCAATACCGTCAATAACCGTACCTGTGTCTCTGTCAGCATGAGGCTCGTCGCTACTTCGAATCTTTTGGGTCTTGACAGATATTTGTTCATTCGGAATTGCTTCTCTAACTCCAATAGCTGCTGCGAAGTGAAGGCGGTCCGTGGGCGTCGGGTCTTCCCCAGGAGAGCGTGTGGTGCACCTGTGGAAAAAAATCATTTTAAATTGGAAAAAAAATATTTAGTATTAAAACAGATATTTAGAAACTTTTTTAAAACACATATTAGTTTCGACATATTGAGCTTAAAAGGCGATAAAAATAATATTACAAAACCAGCCTCGGCGAAGACACCGCCAAGCTTACGGTCGGTGCGTTACAGAAAAAAAATTACAAAGCCCGTGCAAACAAAATATTTTTTATTAAAAACTTCGTAGCGGAATACTAGGATCTGAAGTTTCAAATATGATAGTTAATCAGGAGTTAAGAATTCGTCCCACACGACGAATACTCCTACAAAAGAGTTTTAAAAGTATAATTTACAATTCTTTAACTTGGATAATTCCATAACAGGTCGGCAGGCTCACCGCTTGACACGTAGTCCCAAATGAGCTGTGGTGAAATGTGGTTGGAAAAGAAAAGTGAAAAAAGCTTATTATTATTTTGTTATGTTACAGAAATGACATACTAGTTATCTGATTACAAAATTTGTTTTAACTGTAATCAATGGAAGTTGAAATTAGGAATCTAATTTATCGTACACACAAAACGTACCGCCGCCGCAATAGTAAGCCTATAAAAATGATAATTATCAATTAGCTTAACAGGATTGGCTTCGATGTGACATTTGGTGATGTTTGCACAAACCGATAAACGCGCTCCTAAATCCACGCATCTGTCAACTTTCGGCGGGAAGGGAACCTGTCATTGTGACGTACCATAGTGAGAGATTCCCTTTATAGAGCAGGTCATTAGCTTTTTGTAATTTAGTAAGCATTGGATCTGATAAATGGTTTGCGTTGTGCATTTTTTGCCGCAAAAAAACGAGAAAAAAAATTGAGTACTGCACTTTTTCTAACATCAGATTTAAGAAAATATACCCAAGTATCAAAATTAATTACCAAATAAATTATTTGTATTCTACAACAATATGAGTACATATAATAACACTTTATGCTATGGAAATCTATAAATAAATATATTCCGTCACGATAGCCGAGTTGTTGGGTGGTCGGAATTTCGAGTCGAGAGACCCGAGTTCGATCCCCAGGTGGCAGTACCAATGAGTTTTTCAAAATCGTATGTACGAATTTCATCGTTGGCTTGGACATAAAGGCGGCGACGGGCTCACCACCTGTCACGTTGTCCCGAAAATATCTTCGGTGGAAGGTGGGTCAAAGGGATTTAATTGTCTAGACTTGACCTCTGTCTACCCCTGTATTGGGAATTGCGTGAAGATATTTATTTATTATTATATTATAAATATATTCCGTTCCGTGTAAGTTATTTTATCATTTCATTTAAGTGAAAAGATAAAATAACTTTTAGCTGTTTATGTAAAAAAAAAAAACAATTTTTTTATTCAAATAAGTGACAGGAGACTATGACTTCGGGTATTATACAATTATTTTACCCACAATACAAGCATGTCTTGTGCTAAAGAAATAAAAGGGTTGCTCTGTTAATGTTGATTTTGTTCGAAGAAGCCCGTCGGTCGATCCTGAATGAACTTTAAACATTCGAAAAATATTTAAAAATACATTAAAGGAGGCAACGCGTACAAACTAACATCAGATCGTGCTTAAGAGTTGAAATTGAAAATCAATAAATAAAGAATGTCATGTTGACCGTACGTGACTTTTCTTTGAAATCTTAATGGATGTTTCCAAGTGCTTGAATCGCATTGTAATGGCCTAACTTCGTGATTAAACATGATCGTTAATTTGATATTACGTATGTTAAGGAACATATTTGATTAACAAAATGATGCATTCATTATAATATATATTAGTTATTAATTGTTTATAATAGATTATTAGTTATTAATTGTTTAATTAGTATTTGTAATAATTTAAATATAGTGTTAATACAAATAATATTCAAATACAAGTTCATTTTACTAATGTTACATATGTTTTTCTTCGGAAATTGCACAAGTCCACTACTGGAAATTAGTTTCTAAAATAAATTAATGTAATATATTCTTAATACAAGTGTAATACATAAGTATATAGGGGCAAAATCATAAACATTATTCCGATCCCTGTAAGTTACGGCAACTAGTTACAGCACTTGAGTTATGGAATCAGAAAAACGAAGGAATAAAAAAATATCACAATTATATCTAGACCCGAGATAATATACATAGTCACAAAGCCTTCAAGGTTTAAAATAATATTAAATTTTTAATTAAAAATTTCCGTCTATAGAAAATATAGGTATAATAGTAGTCATAGAGATATAAGAATACGTAAACAAAGTATAAACAGTATCCTAAAATATTTACAGAAACATATAATATTGATATAAATAATTAAGAATTTGAGATGTATATTTTATTTCGATGTTCACAATTAATTTTTATGATTATGAACATCAAAACGATTGTACGCCGTAAACGTAAAAATATACATACATTGCCAATAGGTAGCTACGGACTGTAGGCTACTTACTGACAAATAGCGGGATAACCATCTCGAATAATATCAGAACAAAATTCAGGAGACCAGTGACAGGCAGCATCAGCGTTTAAGGTATAGGAGCCTGATACTGCGATTGCCAAACTATGCATGCGAGAGCTAACAAAAAATATTTTAGATATCTTTACGCCATTCCCAATACAGAGGCAGACAGATGTCTAGACACTTAAGTCCTTTCGAAACACCTTCCACCGAATATATTTTTGGGACAACGTGACAGGTGGTGAGCCCTTGTGTGTGAATCTTTATGTCCTAGCCAACGATAGAAATCGTACATAGGTTTTGAAAAAACCTATTGGTACGAGCCTGCCACCTGGGGATCGAACTCGGGTCTCTCGACTAATTTCCTATGACTCAACCACTATTAATAGTAATTATAAACATACATAATTAATAATATAATTAAATAAATAATATTACTAATTCCAAATAAATTTTAATACACAGTTTATTTTTTTACAAAAAAAAGGTAACTATAACGCGGCACATACGTCGTCAATAAATCAATCCAGCTATAAAGAAGCCCTAACGTCCTCAGATTAAAGTCTACGTAATCGCTAGCTTGTATTCCGCCAGCAAACGACGTAAATCTTACCTCTAAATAGGATCCAAAGTAAAGGTTGCTCCACTAGCTACATATTTTTCCGCCTTTAAATATAGATCACAAGCAAGTTGTATGATATCAGCATAAAAATCTGCCACCACTATTTTTATTGCAGTTAAGATTTAATACTTGTATCTGGCGAATGGATTCGAACGATGACTTAATATTTTGCAGCCTAACCCATTGAATCCATCCCAAGGCTATTGACACTTGCAGTTTTATTTTTTCTTCTTGCATTTTTATCTCGATTTACTTGTTTACTAAACATGTAAATTGAGAGCCCTTTCTATTATAACTTAGTGATTTCTATGTATAGAAAAGCAAGAAAAATAAAATTAGGAATATCGCTTCTAAAGACTATAATGATACCCTGTAATGTGACAAAAAATATTTGTAAATTGTAAATTTTTACATAGTATCTATATTTTAATGTTATAAATAAAAAATATACCTTAAAATAAAACAAATAACGTAAGGAAACTAACAATATTACGATAAAATTACATCTTTTTTTATGTAATTTAGTATAAATTACATAATTCAGAAAATGGACATTACATAATCTACATTGACATTAAAGGTTTTATTTATCGTTCTGAACTCAATGTAAATGTATTTTATGTTAGGTATAAACGAGTAGCATATCTATTTATCAATTATTTTTGAAACGACTTGTGATTTATTTACTAGTGAAAGCTATTCATGAATATGGAAGTGCAAAATATATTTCTTTAATAATTAAATTGCCATTGTGGTTTTCGGTTTAAGAATACCACCCTCTTTCTTCCTGTAGTATCATAAGAGTCGACTAAGGGAAAAGATTTGGAAATAAAATTGATTAACGGCAGGTGGCGGGATAACCATCTGGAATAATCCAGACCAAAATTTAAGAAATCGGAGACTGGCAACAGCGTCCACGCTTGCTAAGCGTGGCAATTATGGCAAACCATGGTCGTTACGTATGTATCTATATATAATAATTAAAATTATTTGTAGACAGTGTGACTTTGCCGATGTGCTTGATCACTGAATTATTATAAAATGCACGTCAAAAAGTTTTTTGACAATTTTACAAATTATCTTGAAGTGGAGCACCCTCTAGCTGAATCAATTGTAAATGTAGAGCGCCATACAACCGGCGTGCGTAGAAGCCATTAATATCGGAAAGGCAGCTACCCATATTGGATGCTACGAATTTCAGGACTATTTATTTCGCGATCTTATATAAATGTTTTGGTATTACTGCATTTATTTGATAATGACATAATTACCATTAAAGTGAAATGTATATTTATTTAAAATAATATCTTAATATTTCATTGCTTATTTGCTTGAGAGCTGCGAAGGCTTACAAATTATTAGAGGAATTAAGAAAGCGGTATTGAACTTACAATTTACGTACTATTAAAGATTAAGGTTTGTTATTTATATACGTACACGAACCGCACACAAACGTCAAAATATGGGCTCTTTGTTATGTTTTTTGTATTAGTCATTGTGAAATTTTTTCGAGTGTAAATTAATTTTTTAAAGATGAAACCTAACTAGACAGAATAAGAATATAAAACTAAATAAAAATTTTTGTTCAAATCATTAGTAGTTTCTGAACTGCTAATGTACTACAAAATATTCATTAATATATTAATGCACAAAAATCTTTCTGATTTGAGTTGTTATATTGTTTCATAACTTTATTTTAATTTATTTTATTTATTAAAACGCGCTTACTTCCATAATCTGAATTTAAAAAAGTCTGTTTAGTATAGACGAACAGGTAAGTTACAAAAATGGATGGTTTTGATAACGACATTCTAGTCTTTCTAACAATAAAATATTTGGATATTTGTACATAGTTACATTTAAATGATCAAACGAATCCAATTGAAGAACAAACCGAAATTTGAGAAAGATATGGAGTAAGAAATCAACAAATAGGCACTTTTCACAATCCAAAGTTTACCGAAGGCTTTATTAGTATTAATCTATACCACGGATTATCATTACATACAAGTATAGTAATTTGGTGTAATCTTCGAGAGTTTACTTAAAGAAAAGAAAACAAATCACATAAGCCTACGAGCGCAATTTGAAGCAAACGTCACTTCACTATGTAAAACTCTTCAACGATCCGCTTGTTACTTATATATCTGTAATAACACATGAAGTCTGTTTATATCTTTAATATAGCTCGCCGGCGGGGGACCGGCAGCAAAATCAAATTACGCTGATTGCAGTCTTGCGCTCAACGGAGCGTCATAATTTTATTGTCGTGCGTCTGTGTTTGCTCTAATCTAACTAAGTGATACAGTTATTAATAATTATATACAAACAGCTATTCGGTAATGGCGTATACTATAAATCTCAGTCGTTATATGGACAATGGTAATATCTTGCGGTTTATGTCGGCCGATGTTTGAATTTCATTCTAGGGTTCCGCAGTCCAACAAAAATATTCGTCCATTTATTCGTATACGTCGTCTTCATAAAAGACTGTACATATTTATTACTCGGAAAAAATAATCAGCAGTCTTTTGACACGCAGATTATTTTTACCATTGCCATCACTCGCTAACAAATTAGCTTTAAGGAAAACCTGTCAGCTACTAATTAGATATAATTTGTATAACATTTTTATACGAACTACTTTTTATGAACGCTAATGCTTCTGTCATATGAAAAGTCAGTATAATTTATTTTCATAGTGCCGCAAGTCCACCCGGGGACAAATAGCTTCTTCTTTTATTTCCGTTGTTCAGGACAGTCGACATGTAATACTTGTAGAAAAAAACTTTGCAGTGGTTATTTGTTTTATAGAGGCCAATATTTTTTACAGTAATGCTTAAAGATTACTGAAATATCGTTTAACACGAATAAAGCTAATGTTATTAAGGTATACAAAACAAACCAAAATTAAAGCTTAAAAAATACGAGTATGTTAGGATGATTAAATATCATCATATAATATTGTACTTACTTAGTGAATATGTTTTTAAATTTTAGATTTCATTGGTACTATGTAGTCTAAACGACTATTGACGATCATACAAAGGTGAGAGTCATAAATTCACAGTCAAGTTATAGATCCCTCAGAAAATGTGGTGTATATGCCTTCAGCCATGGTTTAACTAATAGTAACTTCTAAATGTTTTAGGACCTAAGTAATCTATGTTGAAATTTTGGGTATAAGCTGTTCTTATTCCGAACCACTCATGTGTGAAGAAATAACAAACAAGAGCAGTCATAAACAATACTTTCATTTATTATCTGTTATAAATAATAATAATAAATATCTTCACGTAATTACTATACAGCAAATACTAATACCCCAATACAGGGGTAGACAGAGGTCTAGTCTAGACAATTAAGTCCTTTGACCCACCTTCCACCGAAGATATTTTCGGGACAACGTGACGGGTGGTGAACCTGTCGCCGACTTTGTGTCCAAGCCAACGATTTAATTCGTACATAAGTTTTTGAAAAACCCATTGGCACGAACCTGCCACGTGGGGATCGAACTCGAGTCTCTCGACTCGAAATTCCCACCACCCAACCACTCGGCTATCGTGACTACTATCTGTTATCATTTAAACTAAAACCACATTAAACTTAATGCAAAGCAAAATACATTCTAAGTTAAAAATCAACTAGTGAAATCAAATGAGATTTTTTAAAAAATGTTTAATACTAGTAAATCTACCATGAAATTAGTAAAACCGTCCCCTCACTTGTTAAACGCTACATGCATATCGTATGTTGCCTGTAATAAAAAAAAATCACCCAAATAATTTAGCCCTACTCTATTTTGATACGTGCTCACATTGCAATCACTTAGTTATAGAGCTCATTATAATTTGGACGTATTATATGGGGTGGTTTTATTTAATATTTATTGGGGTGATTAGTTTAATGCCTTTAAAGTTGGGGTCGTTTAATTCAGGGCAGGCGCGAAATTTATTTCTGTTTATTGTTCGCTAATTTGTTTATTTATAAGTTCAAACAATTAGCTTTTGAAGCGGCAACTGTTAAACACGACTGGTCGTAAGATAATTATCGTTTATATTTAAATGTTTCAAGAATTCGATTTTAATTCTTGTTATATTAATGAGACTATTTAATGTATTAAAAGCTTATATTCTACTTTTGTTTATTCCTTGCGACTTTCCACTGCATTGACGAAAATACTTTGATAACAATCACCAAAGGAACATTCATGTAACATATCAATAAATTAAGACCAAAATTAAGCAAACAAAATAAGCGGTGATGGGCAGCAGCGTCTAAGCAGAGTGCTGAGTGGTCCTGTGATCGCAAATCCACTTGTCAAGCGTAGCGATTACGGCAATTTGTCCTTCTGGAGAGACCTATGTTCTGCAGAAGAGTTTCAGATGTCGTTAAGAACCAAAGAGTTGCATATAAGGTATTAAATACAGGCAAGAGAGTTCTTACGAGGTAAGCGACATACTACAAATAAGGTGCGAATAAAAGACATAAGACAGATTCTTAAAGCTAAGTTCTGATGTCGTATGTAAATAATTAAGAAAAGGTATCGAATAATGGGGTTTGTTAAGTTCTTACATAAGGCTCTCATAATATACCACTTAACTTGAGAGGGCGTAACACGCAGGCGCATGCGCGTAACCATTTTCATGTAGTACACTGCACTTAGAAAATAGTCATATAATGTTGTACGAGTTTATGTACACCAAGATCTACACAATTTATTTAGTTAGGTGTTAATCGATTATTTTTATTCTGTTAACAGTGATAGACGGAAACTTGGTGTTAATAATGAAAAAATTAACAATTTCTTAACCACTACTTTTATAATATTTAATTACTACACTGTTTTACACTAATTTAGTAACCACCTATATGATTAATTGGAACTGAAATTGGTTGTATAACCATTGTACAAAAAAAAATAGAGACCCAAAAATTTGTGATTTTTGCTAATTATATCATTTATTATTATTACGTTCAACATTACACGCAACAAACTTACACCCTACTACTCGTTACCAGTCTTCTGAATTTTGGTTTTGCTATTTTTTTGTATAGATATGTTATATATGTTCATTTGTTGTGAGACAATTACAATTTTAAGGCCTTATCTTCAGTCACCTCTTATGGCACCTATGGGAAGAAAGGGAGTGTTAAATTCTTACGCTGAAACCATACGGCTAAAGCGTAATACTAATAAACAAATCAAACCATGTATGTAGTTCAAAACCAACAGAATTAATATTAAACAATTATTTAATACAATTTTCATTTCAAAATAACTGGAACAAAAGGCGATGACCGAAGCCCTACATTCTGCATAAATCGGGTAAGTTTGTTAAGTTCGTTATGTAAGCACATAAAATTTTGTTTTAGGCCAAACATAATGACTGCTCGTTGGCCAGTGTTGAATAAATAGATTCCTTACTGAAAATCCACTCCAAATTGTCCCTTTTTCCGCCAACTTAACGCTACGGTTTCGTAGGGTTGTACGTTTGATACATCGATAAATACAGATATTTTTTTATATCTATTTTTTTATTTCAATTTTTTCCATTATGTATTATTTACATACTTTGATGTGTGGTTTTGGTGTTAAAATATATGAATGGAGTGTTTCGTTTCTTCCAGTGGGTTTCGTAAGAGGCGACGAAAGAAAAGCCTTGAAATAAGTAACAGCTTCCGACAGATAGCAGGACAGTCATCTCGAAAAATACCAGGAAAAATTTAACAAACCGGTAACAAGCAACAACCTTACATAAATTGCGAGTTATTATCAGTTACATATTGTACCGGTTTTAATAGAAGGTGACAGAGAAAATAAATAAATATCTTAAAGCTCATAATTATTGCTCCTATCATTATCAAGAATATTATGAGGTTTTATGAAATATGATCATTGAACTCATACCCCGTAAACTATGGAAAAAACCAAGCTTTAAATATTCTATGGGTCCGTTCTTAAGGTACTACTATATAATACACAATATCGTTAAAATTTCGTTTAGTGATGGTCATAGGAAATAAGTGTAAAAAAATATTGACTTGATATGAGAAATTCATGGTATTAATAAATTTTTGAATTCATACGCTGAAAAAAAATATTTTACATATAATACATACGCTAATTAATAAAAATAAAAAAGGGAAAGAAATAAGTATTGCCTTAAGTTTGTAAAATTTCACTCGAAGTAAGATATCAAAAATCTTGAATGATTAAATAAAAGGAATAATTAAACAATCGATAAAATACGTAATCATCGCAACGACTCTACACGTGGATCTAATTTGTCAAGGGCCGCACAGACCCTTTGTTTGTGCGAACAAATTGCTGCCTGATAATTGGCTTAAGGCCCCCCAGGAGCAAGTATTCGAATAGCGACACACTGCGAACGAGTACGAAATGCTAATATTTATAATTTCTTTTTATATTTTATATTATAGGTTAGCCAATTACCAACGTCTTGTTTAATTTAACAAAGTAATATGAATACGTAAATTAAAAAAAATATATAAAACTGAAGTGGTATACGCAGTAATAACGCATCAAAATAAGATAATTTCTGTATCACACAGGAAAAGATCCTTCAGTTTATGATCGATATGGAAAATAATGTATTGTAAACATTTTATCTCACTCTCATCAATCATACATTTAGATTTAAGCACGTCTACATTCTGAGATATATTAAATCCTCGTAACAAGATAGGGTATCTTAAAGAAACTGTTAATCTTTATACGATGGCAATGCAAGTTACTTGAAACGACTCTAGTTTTATTATTTAAACGAGTAGTAATTTCAATTCCTTTAAAAGAAGACACATATACTGTTGAAAAACATTACCCTGAACTTCACAATCCATGTGATCAAATCTACTAATAATTTTAGATTAATACTATTATTAACAAACTTTATATTTGATGAAACTTTAAACGTAAGTCACAGTCAATCTTAATCCAGTTTTTATCTTGTCTGCCTACTACTCGTACTATGAAATGCCTACGTGGCTACGAGCTACGGGAAAAGGCTACGCGAGTCTCTATCAACCGAAGCTGTAAAGGCCGTAAACGATCAACGTTGACATGAGATTTGCTATGTTTAGATATGCTATAATAGATCGAACTCACTACTCTACTTACTACGTATATTATACATTGCTTGTATATGAATAAAACAAATTAAAAACTCTGAATTTCAATTTTTTTTTGCCGGCTTGTGGTTTGAATATTTCCACGCAAAACAAAAGAATGTTGTACAAAAGTTATAAATAGCATTTAAGTGATATGATAGTTACGCAACCTTCCCAATTATTAGCTATCTCAAAAATTTACTTATATTAGTTCAGATGTTTCTGCAGAAAGAAGTAATAGCACACATTCCCAAACATTCTCATTTACAACATTAGAGTTTCATGTATCTGACTTTTTTAATTCAAAAATTTAACTAAAACTAAGGGTTATTTACTCGCAGTGTGGAATATATGTATAAGACTATCTGATGATTACAGCTATCACATATGGCGGGTTATGTGACCGCGTTAGGGCCCGCTTCATAGCGTTTTATTAGCGGGGTGTTGAGAGCAAATCTCGCGTGATTTATTTGCCAGAAATTAGAGGACTGGCGACCTTTTAGTGTTAAAGTGAGCAGTAAAATATATTAATGTAGTATAAAGATTTCGTTCGGTTTAAATTTTTGAAATAAATCATGTGACTAATCACCTTTTTTTCTACTATTAAAGATTTGTAATCAAGGTAATAATATCATATGTTTACCTTACTTATAGTTTGTCAAATAATTATTATATAACTTAAAAACTGAAGTCACGATAGCCGAGTTGTTGGGCGGTCGGAATTTCGAGTCGAGAGACCCGAGTTCGATCCCCAGGTGGCAGTACCAATGAGTTTTTCAAAAACTTATGTACGAATTTCATCGTTGGCTTGGACATAAAGGCGGCGACGGGCTCACCACCTGTCACGTTCTCCCAAAAATATCTTCGGTGGAAGGTGGGTCAAAGGGACTTAATTGTCTAGACTTGACCTCTGTCTACCCCTGTATTGGGAATTGCGTGAAGATATTTATTATTTATTTATTACTTAAAATCTGCACTAATGTTTACTTCGGAAAAATTTCAAGATGTAAAATAACACTTAAAACAAATTGTTTTAAGTATAAATGATAAAAAACAGTAAATATTAACAAAGATTTGTAGCAATATCACAAACCCTACACATTTTTTATGATAAACTAGTACTCTTTTACTTATTTTTACTCGAAAATACTGGATCCAAAATTGAAAAAATTTAAAACTAAAAAATAATAATTGTGGTAACTACTTACTACTTATTATGTAATAGCGGCGAAAAAATCTGTGGATTGTAAATTTCTTGGAAATTACTGGAAGTTAACGGCTATGATAAAAGGATGTGATAGACGGTCTATGACATTCTTTTTGTACTAGTGGGTTATAAAGGTTGGTATTGTATGCAATATGTATTGTCCCAAATATGTATGTATATCCCAAAAATGTCTTCAATGAAAGGTGGGTCGAAAGGCCTTAATTGTAAACCTCTGTCTAACCTAGCATTGGAATGACGTGAACGTCTTGTTTATTAATATGTAAATGTCTGGTCTACTAGATACAACCAAGCATTTTAATGCTCAAGCAAAGTTTCGTTACCTTCAAATTTTGAGCGACCGTCTCTGTCAACCAGAAATCATTATGCCGAACTGAGCTAATCTCACAGCTAATAGGGGCGAAAAAAACGAGTTTTTGAACTAACCTACAGAGCCACTGTGTCGTTAATTAATACAGACCAGTGACGGGCAGCTGTGTATAAGGTTCAAAGTATTTGATACTGCGGTCGCAATACGCTTGCCAAACGTGGCGATTGTGGCAAATCTTTCTCGAACTTTTAGATCATTTAGTAACTATTTTGTTTAATGAGAGTCGAGCTAACTGAGTAATAATAAGTTGCTATTGCAGCTACACTACACTTATAAACCATTTTAATAGGAGGTCTATGATGTTATTTCACAGACATGCCGATTTCTTCTCGTTTGTTTTCTTCACCGTCGTGCAAATTGTGTCGACCCTCATAAGTGCTATTAACAATATTTGTGAGTAGGTTTCCTAGTAGAAATCACTTGATATAGCCGCCCATTGTACCTTAAAGTTTTATTTAAAAAATATTTTCATGTCATTCCCTATACTGGGATACACATAGATCTAGACCTAGTCCTTTCGACTCACCTTTCACCGAAGATATTTTTGGGACAATGGGATGGCAAGCCCTCTTTATGTCCAAGCCAACGATATAAATCGCACATAAGTTTTGAAATAACCCTTGGGACTTTTGTCTCGAATTCCGGTCACCCAATCAAACTCGGCTATCGTTACATTTTAACGTTTTTTCACAAGTCTACAAGTTATATTTAATTCAATTAATTCGTATAAAATCTGGATTTTCAAACTGGACGAACAGCATACTAAGAAGTAAAAATAAATTTATTCTGTTTTTGATTTGTTAACAGGTTTATCGTTTTTTTTATATCAAAAAGAAGATAATTCTTGAAAATTCTTTTTTTACAGCATGGTTTTAGCCGAAAGTCCATATTAAAACTACCCTCATATTACAATGAAGTTTTTGCTTAAACTCCCTTCACGGCGCGCGCAGCGTCCCCCGGCGCGGTTTACAAAATTATTTTATTTACCATAGGGTGCCGATGATCATTCGCACATGTCGCTGTTTAGTGTTAATTGGTCATCAAATAGAGCAACCTGCTATGGGGATGGAATCTTTAAATGGCGCAAAATGAAGAGATTGAATTATTATTATTAATTTAAAACGAGTAATCGCTAATCGCTAGAATAGGTTTGAAATTATTATTAATATATAATTATTAAAATTATTATACATTTTAATCATTTGACACCTTTCAACTTCTAATGGATTTAAATGTATACTGAAATAGCAGTAATCAGTATCGCCCCGTGGGTATTGTAGGAAGTATGTATTCCCCGATGAGTAGGTGGATCTGTGACGTGCAGTCTTTAAGGTGTGATGTCTGATATTATTATCGCCAATCCCCTGGCCAAGCGCGACAAATATTGCTTCAGTCGACATCAATCGCTAACCATTCACATTTTCAAGGCTTCTCTCTTAACACTCCCACAACAAAAAAGGAGATAGACACGTACATAGACCTATAGTCAACCTATCATCTGATATATTTACTAGTCAATTTGTAACTAGTAGTTATAGAATTGCTTTTTTTATCTTTAAGTATTTCCTAATATTAGTGTTGCCAGAGCTTTAGACAATTTAGTCCTTCCGATTCACTTTTCATTAGTGCTTATTTGGGCTAATGTGACAGGCGCTGAGCCAGTCTCTGCCTTATATAAGTACGTGGTATGCTCTAGGGAATCGACCACTTAGCTATTGTGGAGCAAGTATTAGGTATAAAGTATTTCGACAAATATTTCGTGTAACATTCCTTTAAGACCTAGGATTGCAGTGTTCCACTGAAGAAAGAGGTTGGGAACCTTTGTTGCAGTTTACAGTCAGTAAATCAACCAGAGGATTAAGTCACACTATTTACAAATTCACCCTTTCACGCACTGCTTTGTTTACTGTCCACACATGTCACCTGTTTCTCTCCGTCACCCCATCGCTTCCATTGATCTCTTTGTTACAATTATAGTATATTGAGCGAAATTTAAACATTTCTATGAATTGTCTATTTCATTTTTTCATTTAGCATTTGTAATTGATTTTAACAAACAGCATTTCAGGCTATTCCAAGTATAAATTAAAATTTAGCCTTCATGTAGTACGGTTTTGGTATAGCCTCATATATTGTTTTGTTGTATGTCTTTTGATGCAATGTAGTAGTAGTAGTATGATTACTACTACTACTACAACATTTACAATAGGAATGTTTTTTTAATAGGCATAAAAAAGTATTTTACTCACAAGAAGGTATGACCCAAAGCAGAAACCGTCAATACTACTACTTACTATTATCATCATTATTAACATAATTAAAGGTCAATAAATTACAAAAAATTCAGCATGGCTATATCATGCAAAATATGCTTTTAAATATTTAGCTGTTTACTCACCTCCCAACTCGGGTATCCGATGGTAGAACATGCCAGTCCTGGCCAACCACTCGAGTTGCATGTGATGCAGAACTCGATCGCCGGGGTGGTGGAAGGCGGACGGCATCGGGGCGCCCGGAGGCATCGCCCCCGGCTGCGACAATTGTGGGTAATTGAATAGCGATGACTGCGCTGCCACTAATGCCGGGTTCTGAGGCAGCAGACCCGGCTTCGGTATTATACCTGTTGAATAATAGATTCATGAAGTTCATTACAGCTAAACTGAACTTTTATTGTGCAATTTTAATAAGTTACGCTGATCTTTATATCATTCTTTTTAAGAGGAATTAAAATTTAGAAAGACTTCAACTGATACGTGTAGAACACGGTGGCTTGGGGGTCGTGGTTGGAGGTCGCTGGTTCCAATCCCGTCCGTGTTAGTTGATTTTTTAATTTCTCATAAAATTTTATATAATTGGCGACGACGAAAACCTGTTGAGGTTCTAATAATCTTTTACAAATTAGGTAATCTTTATTTGCTTATATTAAATACAAAAAGGAAACTGTGTTTTAATTAAATGTTTTTTCTATATCATATTGACACTTAGCTTTTACTATTTGTTTCATAACGCAAAGTTTTCAATATTTTATGGGCATGTTAAGATTTCATCTTTCGCATAGTACGTTAGGGTAAAGACAGTGGTTACTAAACATCGTTTTTTTGACCTAATGTAATGAACTCAACCCTCTACAGGGCTATATTCTTCATAAATCACATTCATAAATATTATTCATGTCAAATAAAAATGAGGTAATTTCTTTTTAAAACTTACCAGGTCTATAGCTCTCGTATTCTTCAGATCCACCTTCGACTCCCGGAGAAATTGGTGGACTGTAGCTTTCAGATCTGTTTCCATCATCCGAACCAGGTGTCCCACTCCTCGGACTGCTCTGTCCCGAACGTGGGCTCTCACTTTCGACCCTATCAAACCCCTGATCCGATCCACGATTCGGACACCTGTTTATCGTGTTATGCTCTATTTGAGCCTCATAGTTTTCATTGTGATATCTCGCGATATAATTCTTGTTTTGTATAAGTGATAGGTACTTTTGCTGCGCCATCTTATCTTGTATCGATGTTTCTGGTTCCATATGGCGGGAGAGAAGGGCGTCTATACAAAATGACTTCTTTCCCTGGTTGATTATTGTTTTCTCTTCATCAATGTGCTTGTAGTATTTCATGTTCTTTGGGCTATTCGATCGGCTGCGGTCGGGGTTCGAGTCTTGGTCGATTTCGAGAGGCTTTTCTTGCATGTCGTCTGAGTCGCGTCGGTACATAGTATGAGGCAGGATTTGTGAAGACATGACTTTCATCGATTACGAGGAGAGTCACATTAAGTTCCTGCAATAAATGTATCTTTGTTAATTTGTGAATAATAATTAAAAATGATATAATTAAATAATAATGATTAAGTAAATGGATTTAACAAATCTTTTTTTTATTAATTCAATGGTGTGTTTCGATGATTTATATAGTATATATAATACATTGATATATATTTTACTGTTATTTGGATACAGAATGAATGTAAAGGCTGCTCGTATAAGTATTTTCAATACTAAACGGCTGAATGTTGACAAAATTTAATAATAAGTTTAGCTTTAGGTTACACGGATGGACAATTGTACATGTACCATTTTTCTGTCATGACATTCCAAATCGAAAACACTAGGCAAACGATATTGAAGATAACATATTAAAAAATTAATGCGTTCATATTAATAGCAGATTTAATGGAAGTAAATTTGTACGCAGGCTGTTCCTAGTGGCGCTTTTTGAAGGGCTTCGTCAAAGAGATTTTACGACTTTTATAGGCCGTTAGCTATGTAATACTTACATACATTTTGTAATCTAAATACATTAGTGGGTGGTTGTTACGACTTTTTCGTTCAAGGCGGTTCTCTCAGCCAGGAACATTGAGTCTTTTCCCATATAATATCGGCTCTACCACGTTTTAATTACAAATTAAATTTTGATCTGTTGAAAAGATTAAACCGGGCAAAATGTTCGCTATCTAACTATGTATTAGTACCACAAAATTAATTGATATACTAATCGATTAATCGGATGGGTTGGGTGATCGGAATTTCGAGTCAGGAGACCCGTTCCCCAGGTGGCCGGCTCGTACCAATATATTTTTTCAAAAACTTATGTACGATTATATCGTTGACTTGGATATAAAGACAGCGATTGCTCACCACCTGTCACATTGTCCCGAAAATATCTTCGCTGGAAGGTGGGTCGAAGCGACTTAATTGTCTAGACTAGATCCTGTCTACCCTGTATTGGGAGTAGCGTGAAGATATTTTTTTATTAAGTTGATACCGTATGTATTAACTTTATAGTTAATGCATACTTATCAACCAATTTTGTGAATGTGGTTTAACGATTTTAATCCAATACTAAATCATCCTATCGACAAAAGTGACAACAACATTTTATAGAAATATAATGTATATAACTATTAAAATGATACATAATTTTACGTTTTTATGAATCAAGGTCAAGCGTAAAGTGGTGTTATTCTCAAAATTTATGCAGGGATTCTATCATATTTGTGTAATTCAAAAATTTTATTTGAATCTTACATCGTCAATCATTTCAATTTTATACAACCAATTAAAGATGAAGTAGCCGTACGAAGTTTATAGACATGGATTTAAGTGAATAATAATTAAAGTAAAGGTGGTAATAACGAATCAGGAAGCTCGATTTCGATCCCCCGGAGGAAAATATGACAAGGAATACGGCGCCGGACTTCACCTGTCACACTGTCCCAAATATGCTCCGGTGAAATGTGGGTCGAAAGGCCTAAATTGTCTAAACCTCTGTTTACTATGTTTATATATTGGGAAATTTTTGAAGATAAAAAAATAAACTGGCTCAGCGTAACGGAGATCAAGTCATCTTTGAACGAATGCCGGCTTTCGTGGAATTAAGATAAAGATGCATTAATGATTAGTCTTGAGATAAAATAATCAATTCAAAGTCTCGCTCGCTTAGCTGTAGGAATTCGATTGGGAGCATCGATTGTCATCGACGGAAATCGATGTCAATCACATCGATGTATTTCAATGTGGCAGAGACATCGATGAGTTGGGCCACCAAGAGCTCTCACGCCAAAACAGTGACAGCAGACTGTTTCGTCAGCGGCTCCTTAAATGAAATCAAGCGAAGGGATCTCGTTTCGCTAAATATTCTCTCGGTTTAAGAGTCTAGTGAAATATTTAGGGCGTTCGGCAAGAGATCTGACGGCTTTGCATTAGTCCCTTGAGAGAGAAACAAAGCTCTTTTGTGGGACGCTACTTGCGTCGATACATTGGTATTACGTTCCTCTCGCATCAAGGGTTCTTCGATAAGGGTCGGAATAGCATCATATACTGCTGAATCGGGAAATAGCGCAAATATGAGTGTTTGTAAGAAGACTATATATTTGTTCCATTTTCCATAGAGACCATCGGTTCGTGAAGACCTCGAGCAATGTAGATCTTGAAGAAATTGTATCCGCCATTAATTGTAGCCGCCATTAATTGTAGCCGCTGGTGATATGAGAATTGGTTCTTTTCTCGTTCAGTTTCTGTTAGGTCTAACGATTTAACGCGGAAATGCAGCCAGCGTTGTTGATACCATTCCACGATCAGTAGGGATGTATGATTATTGTAGTTTTTAGTTAATACGTGTTGTCAATATGAACAGATTTGTTTCTGTAAATTATTAAATAAAACTCCTATGGTTATGAAATTATTCAAAATAGCTTAAGGAAATCGGAGGTTGGAATAACAATATCAGTAATGAAAAAATAACGATGATAATAATAATAACAACCGAGCGCTTACCGGTTAATTAAGTTATATTGGAAGTCAACTAACTTCATAAAAAGCTATCATTGTATTTTAATATTCTGTTATCGAGCGCGTTTAAACGAGCGACACGCGACGCGCGAACGATACGATAGATTAAACGCTCAGTTATTTTGTTTTTTTTTTATTAATATTCTACTAATATGAACTGAGACGACAGAAACAAGGTTGCTAATTAAAATTAGGAAACTTTTAACATATATATCTATAGAGGAAATAACAAATATCACATATATGGAGGTTTGGACTATTAAGTTCTTTCGACCCACCTTCCACCGAAGATATTATTTGAGACACCGTAAAGGCTGAGTCCGTCACAGTCTGTATGTCCAAGCTGATGATATAAATGGTACATATTTTTTGAAGAAACTCATTGGTACGAGCCTATCACCTGGGGGTTCAACTAGGGTTCTCTTGAATCGAATTCCGATCACCCAACCACTCGGCTATCATGACTATTAACCGATCTAATTGAAATAAATAAGTAATTCTATTGAACACAATGACACACATAACATAATGTACACATAGATATTTTCGATGTTGTGTCACTATAAGCACTTTATTCCCGTGAGTGTCGTAGTATTGTAGAGACAACTAAAAGTTGAAAATGGCAGTGGTTGCTAACGACAAATGGCGGGATAACCATCTCGAAAGATGTCAAACCGAAATTTGTTGACCAGTACTGCTCCTAGTACCGTCTGAGATCAGTACTGTACTGATTACTGATTAGGGCAAATTCTTCTAAAAAGAGGAGAGCTCTTGAACTCAGTACGATAAGTAAGTAGGGTACATAGCTTGTCTAGCTAATTTGTTAGCTAATGTCTAACCGATAGTACCATGGCATAGCTACTAAATATAAATGAATAATTACGAATTATTAAAGAAATGCGCAACTGGAAGCACGGGGACAGCGTTACCGACTTTTCGCTCCAATCTATGAAATCTCAAGGCCTTTCCTGTGGATCTATGAAAAGGTTGTGAGTATTTGAACGGTGCTACTACTATACTTATATACTTTAATCGGAAGTTGTCACATCGACGGACGGCCTAGTTTTCAAAAACTCTCTCTGTCTTAGAGTTGCGGGTTCGAATCTCGCTAAGCATATGAATATGAATATGAATATTTGTATTTCAGTTATGGGTCTATTTATTAGAATATATGAGTATCCTATGACTATCCTGTTACTTAGACACAGGGAATACTTTACGATGTTCAATTATTATTAATCATTATACATTTCTGTGATGAATGCAAATGCTTGTAGGTACTCGAGTCATAGATATTTGGATATATATTATGATTATTAATAAATAAATATAAATAAATGTATAAATGTTTTATAACGTAAAATAATGTAATAAATGTACTAAAATGTATAATGTAAAATATAAATATAAAAGTGGTTGGATGGTCGGAATTTCGAGTCGAGAGATCCGAGTTCGATCCCCAGGCTCGTACCAACGGGGTTTTCAAAAATATATGTACGAATTATATCGTTGGCTTGGACATAAAGACGGCGACGGGCTCACCACCTGTCACGTTGTCCCGAAAATATCTCCGGTGGAAGGTGGGTCAATAGGACTTAATTGTCTAGACTAGACCTTTGTCTACTCTGAATTGAGAATTGCGTGAATATATTTATTTATTTGTTAATTATTAATAAATGTAAAAATTTATGTATCTGAGCAAGAGAGGGTCACTATCTGTCATTATTTTTCAAAATAAGTTTAGGTCAAAAGTGGGTCGAAAAGGCAGACTTTGTCCTTGTCCTAGACCTCCGCCAGCCCCATAAATGAGCACATTGCGTGAAGATAAAACGAAAAATATTTTGTTTTCAAAGTGTAATCTTAGTCTGAGTCTGTAACTGAGTCACTCAATCATTAAACGTACTAGTGCTAGGCGGCGGCTTTTAGTGCTACAAAAAAGGAGCAGCTCTATAGAGTTAACACTATGCCACGCAGAATTATATTGTTTCGCAGCCTATACCTTTTTCAAAGGCCGGCAACACATCTGATATTCCTCGGGTATTGCAGACGTTCATGGACGGCGGTAATCACTTGCCATTACGTGAGCCAACTGTATTCAATAAAAAAATATCAGCTTTATATATTATCATGAACTTCTGCGTTTTGTACACTAAATCAGGTTGCCAGTGGACAACTACCCCTTTACCTTTTCTCCTCCGCTTCCAATTCCTTTTTAATCACGCGCATGTTGCTCTAGGGGAGCTTTGACATTTTGGAGCATCATCTCAAGACTTCAAGGCAAAGGTACTTGATACCTATTTTAATTAATTAATTCATTGATTGCCTGCTGCTCACAAAGATTTACATATTAAAATAATTAATGGAATCTATTACGGGCCTATTCGGTCAACCGATTTGCCTCAAATACCGGAATACAACATTACTATTTAGTAGTAGAAATAGGTTAGCATAAAATACGATAGTGCTTTGCATAGTCAGACGTCAGAAATATACGGCGAAGAGGACTGTACTAAGCCAGGCGAATCAAAAGCAATGACAGGAAGATTGAAGATAGTAAAAAAATCATATATATCTTCACGCAATTCCCAATACAGGGGTAGACAGTACTGTCTACTCCTGTATTGGGAATTGCGTGAAGATATTTATTATTTATTTATAGGAGTAGACAGAGGTCCAGTCTAGACAATGAAGTTCCTTTGACTTACCTTCCACCGAAGATATTTTCGGGACAAGGTGACAAGTGGTGAACCCGTCGCCGTTTAATTGAAGATAGTGGTTAATAATTTTTAATGCAACCTGATCAGAATCTATTGAAGAAGTGTCAAAGAAGAATACTTAACTTTTTTTCAATTCTTCTAAGAAAACATTGGTCACTACACCAGGTAACATACATATTACGATTAAAACTTTAAGTTATAATTATGTTTCATTTTGTAGAGCGCAGTGTTTGCGAGTTGGTTCTTTATCGCGTAGAAATGGGGGTTTCTTGATCGTCGAACCTCTAATTGACTACAGTGTTTTCGCATATGGAACCGTGTACGTGCGTGTTGGAGAGCTGTGGAAATGTATCGGTATTGTCCTCTGTCCCAGCCTTCCTCGGCTAAAAATGCTGTCTGCGGCGGAGCCAAAGTCTAGATCCGCCGCGAAGTGACTGATGGCGAACTAGGGGGGATTCTGGGTGACGTGGGCTTGGAGGGCAAAGAGGTAGACGCGTTTGTGTTCCAGTGTGTCTAGTCACCAGATCAAACGCACTAGAGAGGGAGAGGAGTCATCCTTTCCCATGGCCCTGGAGCAGTCAGCGTGGGTGGGGTTGTGGAGGCAAGAGCGTTCCCGTGACCCCGCCAACATGCGGCGAAGGCGAAACACCGTGGGGTTTTAGTCATTGCGAGCCCGACATTACCCGTTCTTGACCCAGCGGGGGCAGGTATACGTTAGGTATTTCCTCACGTTGAAAATATCTTGATTAGATAAAGAAACCTTCGAAGTTTACAACAATAATATTAAAACCATAACATTCCTAAATTAAGATACCAATACCGAAATCTGATAATGATAAGGTACATACACATTTGATATTGACACCTAAAAAAATATATTACAGAGGTACCGTAAATACCGTAAGAGATTTTCATTTTGGGACAACGTGACAGTAGGTGAAGATGTCGCCGTTTTTATGTAAATTCCAACGATATAAATCGTATATGAGTTCTGAAAAAAGCCATGGGTACGAGCCTACATGGGGATCGGCAAATAATAAAATCATAAATAACGTAATCATAATCAAAAACACGAGCTAATACATACACAAATAATGCCCTTTAAAAGCCACTGCGGGAGCCTGTCCTGTAAGGGAGTATTCCGTAATCACCACGCTTGGCGAGCAGATGGGCTGTCCCAGAAACGTTGCAAATTAGACACTATTGCCATCACCAATTTGCTAAACTTTGGTCTGGTATTTAATAACAGATGGTTATGCCGCCACCTGTCTTTGAAAAATTACATTTTCAAAGTTAACTTTTAATTGCCGCGAGGCGAAAGAGATTGGGATATTTTATTTAAGGTTTGATTTATTATCTTTACTATTCCAAGCCTTCCGTAAAGTATAAGTCGCACCTTGCTAAAATAGCAACTGTAAGAAACTTTTGCAATAGTTTTCTCACTTTAAAACAAGGAAGCTTATGTGGGGCATACTGAAAGTTTCAATAAAAACTTTTGCGATTGATTTTTATCAGTGAATGGCTAGCATATTAACTAACATGACCCATAAGAAAACTATAGGTACATGTAAATTGTATACGCTGGTATACTGTAGGAATATCGGATTCGAATTTGGGATCCACCAATCAGCATCAGCTGTTAAACGAAAATTACGTCGTATAATATGTATCATTATTCAACATTGAATGTATAATATTTTTAACTCTACTAAGTTTTATTGTTAACCATAAAATCTAAAAAAGAAAATATTCTAAGTTAAAAAGTTAAAATCTCATTAAAAGTTTGATTACAAATAATGAAACAAATAACACAATATTTAACAGAGCTTTATAAAAAAAATTAAACTTCATTATTAATTCTCAATAACTTACCTAGATAAATAAAAAAAAACTAGAACTCACTTTCAAAAACACATCACTAAAAGTTGCTGTCATTTAAAGAAAAAAATAAAAACAATTTTAACCACTACTGCCAGTCTTTCGAACTTTAATTAAAATTGGCGATGCGCAAAATTTCGCGCGGCTCGTTTCGGAAATCCAGTTCGGAGGAGTAGTTACAAACAACTGGATTATTTTATTAAAGCGACTGCTATCACCCATTATCGTCCCATATTGTACCGTGTGTGGACAAAACGACGGGGCGGTGCCATACAACCATTTTAATTCGATCTATAGACACCCTAATATAGTAGAAGTTTGAAGTTCCGCTGTAACTGGAAAACGTTTACGCCCCACCCTTTTTCCTTCCATCTCTTTTGGACATTCGCCGTCTCTTTCACTCTAGGAACGATGAGTTTTACGCATGACTCGCTGTATTCTCTTACTGTAGTCTGTCTAACCGCGATACTGGATTTCGCATTGTTTGTTCTTTGTACACTTTTAGGTTTTGCTATGTTTTAATGTCCTCGTGTAAAATATTACAAAGCACAAGCTTTTCAATAAATAAGTTTGCAGCTAAAAAAATAAAATAAAATCTTAGTGTGATTTACCTAATGCCACATTTTCATATGCCCTGAGCATAAGTTCTTTTTTAAAAGTAAGCTAGTCGATGTTAATGAAATAGCTTGACAACATTTCGTTATTTCTTTACCTATAAAAAATACGTGAGTCTCATATCAGGTTACTAGGAGAAAATTTTTGTCAGTAAATGTGGTACACGACTTCCCAGCTGATATGTGGTTACCAACACCCATGTCAAAACCGCAATACCAGCGGAGAAGGCGTTACTCAGATATGTGACTAGAACACTTCTTCTTTCTTTGTCTTCTTTCTTTTCTTCCCTTTTCTTTCAGTTTAATTTATTTTTGAATACAGCAAAAACTGCAGGACTATTCTTTGCTATCGAGGCTTGCTATTGTAAAATATGATAAAAAAGTTCCTTTCGTCGAATTTCTCACCGACGAAGAAAACTCATTACGAAACAATGGTAGATTTTAAAAAAATAATGAATTTCACAAATTTATATTTGTATGTCGAAAAACCAAAAATTTTGAGAAGAAAAATTATAATACATAGGTATCTACATATCTATTATCTACGTATTTATATTTCTTTTTCCGTCCAACAACAAAAATGGCGTTATGCTGAGAGGAGTCTCAAGAATTTCCTCCTAAGAATTATCCTTCCTCCATCTTAAGAAGTCAACCCCGTTCTTCAGTATAATAAGGGCGACAAAGGAAAAACACTGTTAATGACAATGGTTGGAAATATATCAGACCAATATTAAACAGAATGTTGAAAGGCAGCGGAATCTAACGCGTGGAGTCTGGTACAATCGCCGATTCGCGGGTAAACTTGGCGATTGTGACAAATCCAACTTACGGGTAAGGCCAATGTTTTTCAGTGAGCTTTTGCAGGCCGTAAGTAAGTTAGTTAGCTTTGCTGTATCAATATCAATATTCAAAATCAACGCTTTTAAGAATTATAAAATATCCTACCAACGCTACATTTTTTTTATTAACACGCATTTCCCGATACAGGAGTCGCTAGAGATTCAGCGTCAGACTTTACGAAAGACATTTTTGAGACAACGTGATAGATAGCGACTACGGCGACAGACTCAAATTTCACTGAAGCCTATTTTAGGACAACGTGACAGGTGGTGAGCCTGTCGCCTTCAATATAAATCAGTACATAAGTTATGAAAAAAAAATTGGTACGAGCCTACCACCTGGATCGAACTCAGGTCTCTAGACTCGAATTCCAATCACCCAACCACCCGGCTACCAAAACCTTCGCTCATAAAACAATAATATAATATATATAATAAAAATAGATCACATAATACCTCACACCCTTAATAACTGTTGATAATATATTATTAACATTATAAATAATAAGGTAGTAATAATTAGACAGTATGCAAGTAACTATTATATAAACAAACAAACATCCAACCAACCTCAGGATTTACAAGCTGCATACAGACTTCTGAATGTACTTAATAACACGCTTGTGATTCGAATTCAAGAAGAACAATACATAGGAATTTGCATACAGTCTTTTGTAACTCACAATCAAATTCATACGGCGCACGCGGATCTCGTAATTAAATAATTCCATTTAAAACCAAGGAATTTCTACTTAAAACAACGTTTACACACGTTTTCGGAACGTTCCCGACAGATAGGGACGACTATACTTATTTCTTTTTTCCTCACTCCATTGTCTCCGTAATGAGGGGCGGCGCGCCAACTTTTTAGGCCAATCGCACTGTTTGCCGGAGAAAGATGGAGGATACTTTGCTCTGGAACAAAGACAGAGAGAAGGAACGTTTTTCTTTGACATATTTATAGCTTTGACTCACGATGAATAACTTCCGAATGCACTTGCCGCCAACCAAATTAAATAGATTGGTTGCCCCCGTCTAGCACTCCTCTGTAAATACGTGTACATTATATGATAATATATTCTCCACAATTATATAGTTACAATAACAATTCTATTGATAATTGTTTTAAAACTATTCATTTAGGTAGATTTTTAAAAATTTACCTATGACTTAATTTTATTAATCTTTTCGATGATACTAAAGTTATACATTACTTTAAGTGGAAATTTCTTGTAACTATGCTTTACAAGGTTAGTTATGGCTTTCATATATTTTATTCTTAAACACGTCAAAGGCAATATAGCTAGAATCAGCGCAAGTAATATCTACAAAGTTTAAATGCCATAAGGAGTATACAGCCTCAACTTTCATCCAATCCAAACGCAAAAACAACATGGCGGATGTTATTTATGACCAAAGTTTAGCGCGCAAATTGGACTCTTGACGTTTAAATACGATTATAATGTCTCCCAAATTGCCAGGCAGGGGGCAAGAGAATTAATTTTAGTCCATTTATTCAATGAAATTAGTTGAAGGGAGTTGACTTATGTTTAAAATTAAACGTGACAATTACTTATTTCGTGTCATGAATAATAGCAATTATGTTAATTTCTGAGACATTGAAGATAAGAAAGGCACCAGTTTTCAACAATATTTTTCCCATGGGTGGTGTTTAAAGATGTCTTTTTCGCTTGGACATATTTTGACGTTAAATGTAAAATGTGTACTCATCTTCCCTTGTCTTCAGTTATTTTCAGCAATTCATTCGGAAGATTCAAAAAGGATGATAGGGATTCGGTTCGATCCCCGGGTGGTGGCCTCGTTCTAATGGTTTTTTTTTAAAACTTGTGGACCATTTATATCTTTGGCTTGGATTTAACAACGTCGACAGACTCACCACCTGTCACGTTGTTCGGTGTAAGTTGGGTCTAAAGTACTTATTTGTTTAGACCTCTGTCTACCCCAGTATTGGGAATGGTGTGAAGATATTTACAATATGACACAATTATATTACAGCACCATTCTTAACGTTGCTAGCTGTGTCCCCCAAGTTCTTAAGGTTTAATGAATGAACCTTTGTTTTTCAATCCTTCACATATTTACTAATACAACGACGAGCAGTGTAAAGTGTAATAAAATAAGCGGCGGTAATCTTTTGCCGACGAAAATTCCCTATAGATGTCACCCTAGAAACATGTAAAAGAGATTTACAATCGAAATTTAAAATTATGACTGATGTGTTTGAGACCCAAAGTTTAGATAGAATCGAAGTCAAGGGTGGCTGGTTTCTGAAGTTGAAATCCCCAACCTGACTATAGAATATTAGTATTATAAATTACATATGTTAAAAGAGAAAAAAACATGTGTGGTTTAGAAAAGCGACGAAATTTTAGCACCTGTTGATATCTTTTTTCGAAAGTCCCTTTCTCACATTACGACTTATAACTTGTGTAATTTTAGTTATGTTTTTGTTTCACCGTGTTTTAATTCACAATGTTGCTAGAGAAGAATTTGTATCTTTGTCGTATTTTTTTTACTCGTATGTCATGTTATAAAAAATCGGTACGGTAAAGGTCAGTACCACACTCTAACCCTATTTCTGCCGCCAAATAGTAGTGTCACAAATGTGGAGTTACGGCTTCAAAGCCATACAGGGATGGTGTGTTATGGACAGATAAGCATTCCGTCTTAGTCCTCCAGGGTGCCAACATTTCTGTAACTTTCTACATTTGACGTTGTTTTTCAGGTGTTTATGCTCAGTTGTATCAGGTGTTAGTCACTTAGCATCAGATGTTCTGTTAGTTCAAGAGACCTAAGTTCGACAGGTGGCAGGCTCGCATCAATGGATTTCTCAAAAACTTATGTACGAATTATATCGTTGGCTTGGACATAAAGACGGCGACGGACCCACCACCTGCCACGATGTCCCTGAAATATCTTCGGTGGAAGGTGGATCGAAGGGAATAAACTGTCTAGACTAGACCTCTGTTGAGAATTGCATGAAGATATTTATTTATTTATATATGAATAATTTATAGGGAAGTGGGATATTTCTGCGCCACAACCACATGGTGTATCATAAAAATATATATTTTACTTTATTTACTTACTCAGTCTCGATAAAAGTCCACTATAGGACAAAGGTCTCGCTCGTGATGAGTATATGCCATAATCGGTACACTTTGCAAGCAAATTGGCGATCACAGTACCATATATCTTACACGTATGGGTGGTAAGGAACGATGCCCTGAGGCTTGCGTTTATATCTAAATACAATATCAACTGATGGAATGTTGGACTTTGTAATAGTTTTTTAGCTTTCCCAGTGTCGGAGCAATCTAAGGCACTGTACAAAATTGTACAGTGCCTAAAATAGCTTTAAAAAGAGATACATACAAGTAAAGTAGTAAATAAGCTTGATCTATGAGGGTGTTATATTCTTGTATGGAAAAAACCCTCCTAAAATAAAAACAAAAAAGGGGTGGTAAATTCTAACGTCGACATCACACTTATTTTCTGTAAGCATTAATTTGTATAGTGTGCTTTCACAGTGAATATATGTTCACTATATTCCTATGTTTCCTTTACTTCTGCAGTAAGCTAGTTCATTTATATTCACGCATTTCCCTATACAGGGGTAGCCAGAGGTGGAGAGAATTTAGTCTTCTCGGTTCACATTTCACTGGACCTTATTTGGGGATAACGTGTGGTAAGCCTGTCGCCATCTTTATATCCAAGCCAACTATATAAACTGTGCATAAATTTTGAAAAACTCATTGGTCTGGCCTACCTCCTGGGAATTTTATTATAATTCCTCTACTTTCCATACTACTCGGCGACGGGCTCACCACCTGTCACGTTGTCCCGAAAATATCTTCGGTGGAAGGTGGGTCGAAGGGACATAATTGTCTAAACTAGACCTCTGTCTTCCTCTGTATTGGGAATTGCGTGAAGATATTTATATTTATTTATTTTACTATCCATAAAATAAATACATCGAAGCGTGACCGGGTTTTTGATAAAATAAATTTCTCTGAACTCAATAAAGTAGGCTGATTATTTATTATCCCACAAATCTAAGAGATAAGCTCGCTTTTAAAAAGCAAATAATTCATACTTAACTGACGTTATCACTGACAGGTGTCACAGGATCGGACGTCATCTCCGACATCTGTCAGCGATTGTCGTTGATTCAGAAATTAATGGTGTGATTCAGTGAGATCAATGTTAAGAGATGCCACAAGCTGCCGATAACGTAATCTCGCTTGTTACGACACTATTTAGCTTGTTCGCTGGGCATTTGCGCTAGATAAAGTACGGATGTTTTTATTTGTATATTACGTTTTTTTTTTTAAATGTCACGCATTGGATGTATGAAAATTGTTTTTTTTTACATACTTACCATGAACTTAATGTCTCTTTGAGAGGTGTCGCCTAAACACATCAATTATAACAAAGTATATATTATTAGCCATTGTTTTTGGAAAAGGGTTCGAATAAAAAAGGCTTGCTGCTATCTTTTTTTAAGAATGTACATTCGTTTATCGTAATGAGGTTCCTATAACAGAAAGGAAATAGGCGAAAGAAACTCCGTAGTTTTTTTTACTCTTTTTTTGTCAATCTTTTTTTTAACATTATACAAAATGTTATGTGACGTTTTTTTGTCAATCTTTAGAAATAGCTTTGGAGCAATCACCTCATTCTCAGGGGTAACAGTCATTAATATATTAATTTATATTGTAATACGGGTTATCTTATAACGTTTTTCTTCAATAAATTTCTTAAACCTGTTAGTAAGATGTAATAAGAAAGTTTATTACAATATAAATAAATATATTAATGACAATACTTGTAGTATTACTAACGATACTTGAGAATTGAACTCGGGTCTTGTCTCGAATTTCGATCACCCAACCACTCGGCTGCCGTGACTTTTTACTCACTTACCATGACTTGTCATTTAATTTAAAGATTCATGAAAATAACCAAATGCGGCATTTATGGAAGTGCATGCTTCTTTCACACCGAAGTTATTTTAAAGTCGATGAAAATGATGAAAGATAAACTTTAAAAAACAAAATAAATAACGCATACATCTTTAAGATTTAGTATGCAAGGAAATGCGACAGAATACATCGCAGTTTAATTTTTGGAAATTTCATTTGTACTGCATGTGAACTGTATCAAACGTGTTTTATTTAATAGTACTTGCTGGAAGCGACGGTGGATCTCATTATAGAGGTAGTATAGCACCTAGCTAAATATTAGAAAACCTTGACAAATTAATTTTAATTAGAGGATCAGATACAACCTAGATAAAGAAATAAAGATAGGTTTATTCCTAAAACAGGGTATGGCACATATATAAAATTAAAAATGAAGTTTATATTAATTTCAAAAAAAGAAGAACTAAAAAACTAGAATTAACCTATATTTATAAACATTATAAAATAAATATCTTCACGCAATTCCCAATACAATACGGTAGACAGTGGTCAAAATTTTATAAAAATACTTTTAAAACTTTGAGTTTTAAACTGTTACTAAGCTTATAAATATTTGTATGTATTTTATATATTTATACGTGATGAAAACCTTTGGCACGCTAGTCAAACACATATTTAAAAGAAGAAAATGGATAGATAGTGTTTTTTGCTGTATTGAATCCCTTTCGGGGTCTCATTACTAGTATAAAGTAATGCTTGCAATGTTCTTGGATGACATTTAATAGTTCATTCACTCACTCACTTTTGTTCATGTAGGGATTGCTCACTCAGCTACCGTATACCACTCATTTTGTTGTTAAACATCGGCGCTATTACTGTTGTTCTTTCATTTGCATCCGAAAACCACAATAGTTGCCGGCTGCGAGGCATTCCAAAAGTCACGTCACGATAGCCGAGTGGCTGGGAGTGATCGGCATTCGGAATTATGAAACCCGAGTTCGATCTCCATGTAGCATGCTCGTACCAATGGGTTTTTTCAAAAACTTAAGTACGAATTATATCGTTGACTTGGACTTTAAGACGGCGACAGGCTCACCATCTGTTACGGTGTCCCAAAAAATGTCTTCGGTGGAAGGTGGATCGAAAGGACTTAATTATCTAGACCCCTATCTATACTACACACAATATAGGGAATGTCGTGAATTTCTTTTCATCTAAATCCTCATTGGTGACCACGCATTTGTAACTCTATTTCTTTAAGTTGTCTACAGATTTCCATGACTTTGGTATCACATACCATCGGGTGCACTGTTACCTTACCGTCACCCCATTAAAAAAACGTGCAACAGGTATGAAAAGGTGACCTATATTCTAAATCGTGCATTTATTTATAACACGGCACAGATAAATCTAATATATGTAATATACATAGTACGGCAGATGACATGATCATTATCGTAAAAAATACCAGAACGAAGTTAATAAAAACTATAACGAGGAACATCGTCTACGGAGTCTCACACCGATGTCAAATTCCTTCTTACTGAAAAGGGTCATATCACGTAATAGACATTTTATAAGCTGTACGAATTTTTGCTAACAATATAGGATAAGTTAGAATATAGTATAGGGACTTCTAACTCATAGAATTAAGCTTATCATGTGGCAGTTTGCCACATTTGTAATATCTTCACGGCATTTCCAATACTGGGTTAGACAGACATCTAGTAAATTAAGTCCTTTCGGCCCACCTTTTACCGAGGACTTTGGAACAGCGTGTCAGGCGGTGAGTCTGTGGCTTTATATATGTCCTAAGTAACGATATAAATCGTACAAAAGTATTTGAAAAAACCCATTGGTAAGTAGCCACTTCGGGATCAAACTCGGGTCGCTTGACTCGAATTGCGATCCCCCAAACACTTGCCTATCGTGATGTATTATACGTTTGTCACGTGAATTGCAATACTATGTCTAAGTTTCAAAAACATGTTATAAGCAATATGGACCACTGACTCGCCATGCGAATGAAAATGATAAAATTTTAACTCATCTAATATTTGAAAATGTATGAATAATTATGAAGTGGTTTCCCACAGCACCAGAGCTTATCAAAGCCATAATATGTTGACTCTTTACATGTTTGTTTGTGTGTTTTGGCGAAATACGGCGATAAACTCGACCGCGGCCGTTCACACGGGCTCCGGATAGGAGCACATCTTCACTGCTAACATCCCGGATAGTCTTAAAATATTGTGAAGGTGAAAAAATAATTGCGATCAAATATTAAGCCTGAGTTCGACTCTAATTTAGTTTTCGTAGGCTAACGAGATGATGTTACTTGACTTGTCTATGGTCCAGTTATACATTTAATTAAAATATAACGTATTAAAGCATATTAAGTTTTAGACATATTTAATTTATGTTTAGTAAAAAAAAAGCGATATATGTAAAGAATAGTATTAAACTATTATTTATACTTTATAATCACCTGTGAAAGGTAGATATATTTATTGCCTGTTTGTATTTTAAAAAAGATTTTATTTTTATTTTAAAGAATTTCATCGAAAATCACTATCACTCAGATAATATATAAATGTACCACATAATTTCTTAGATTAGGATCAAAACTTAACTTAACTTTAACAAACATTCCAATTGTCTTTATTTAAACCTTTAAGCAGTTCAAATATTTGCAATAAACTTTTACATTTTTAAATATTTGAACCTTACGCGCCTATCTTCTTATAACAAATTGTAAGGACATGTCTTCCATTATAATTTAATTTGGTTATCCCACTTTAATGTAAACATATAGATTAATTCTGACAGTAACAGGTTGGTGAATTACAGACGAATATATCAATATACCGTTTTAAATGATTTCTAGTTTACTCAAACACAAGGGTCTAGGTAAACTCAGAGCACAATAATCTAGGCAGTTGGTTATCATGACAGGGTAATTTGTTATTTTTTATGAACTTTTCCAAAACTCTCACGGTCCTTGAAAGCTTATTGTTTAGTTGTAAGTAAACATTTAATTTTATTGAATTGGTGTAAATTGCAGAGAACAGAAATCTGGAAAACATTTTTTAAGAATAGTTTAAAAGCAAATTTATTTTCATAGTGCAACTGAAGCATTAAGGCTAAAACTAAACCCTTCGTCATTACGATACTCACGATTGGCAAGAAGAAAGAAAGAAGTGGTGGTCCGGCATAAGCAATAATATTTTTGATTGTTATATGTGTTATATTTTTACCTACTAAGAAGCAATTAAGCAAATTACAAAATTACAATGAGATATTAATAATTAGAATGTCGTAATATTTAGGAGCTTTTTTTGAAACACCTTGGACAAATTAGGAATATATGACTTTTGATCTTTGCTCTCTATCTTGCTCTAGGAATACCTATTAAGACAGAGCTCAACCACTCTACTTTATTTGATGTATCTAATTGCTCAAATATTACTTCATTCATCGATTGAGTTACCATCCGAAAGTTATTTCAGTGGCTATATTTGTTATGTAATAGAAATAATCTGTGATCTGAAAACTTTTTCGCGGTAAAATAATAGGTAGGTATTCCGAAAGGTTTAACACAGGGCAACATAGCGTTTCCGTGAAATTGTTAGTTGCACAGGGAATAAATTTCCTAAAGCTCTACAAACTCACTTTATATCTGTTGCACATACAAATATCTGCTTTTAGTATATTATCTGTTTTATCGGTGTTGACTAATTGACAGTAAGTGACGCTAAGTGAAGGCAAACAATAGCTACCGCAGAGAGATTATTCGTGTTTAAATAGTTGTTATTAACATGAAACAACTATCTAGTCGTCGGTTTGTTTCAATCAATATAAGCTCTTAAAGAACCAAGGCATTTTGAATTAAGCATTGAGCATGGATTTATGCTATAAAATACAAGTGACCTAAAACAATTAGTATATGTTCCCTTTTTTACTTAATGGCCTTTAAAAGTTACTTAATAAAAGATTTCAACCTTTTTATGTTATACGAATAAGTTGAAAGAAATAAAGTTTTTTTTTTATAACATTCCTCTGCAAGACAAAAAAGTCTATGTATTTATCTGTCAGTATCGGCCATTGTCAAGGCTTTTCTCTTAGCAAGGCTCTAACGACACCCACGAGAAAGTGGACACATCAGCTTTTTATCAAGTGCTAACTTTATCTCAGATTAAATTATTTTATTATGAAAATTATCATGAAAATTTGCATCCTGTTGGTTGACGGTTCGTTATTTAGATTCGGCAGATTGTGGAGTTGCTTTATTAAAACAATCAAGTAGCTATCCGCCGAATCTTTTTCTTATGTCTGTAGCAGATGATGTGGTGCAGGAAAAGGGTAGTTACCCGCCAGGTCGGGTGATAGTTACCTAGGGAGGACGTCTCCACCACTAGTGGGTGTGAAGTCTTCGCTTGCAGCCATGTGATGGCTGCAGGGAAACTGCTCGAGGTCGAGCCTCTTCCAGTAATATCTAATCGCTGCTCATGAATATGAGCAGGTCATTAGCGGCGTACCGTAGTGCTGGTGGGTTCAACATTTGTTCCTTAAAGGTGGGTATCTGTGTTAAGCCCCACCCTTCGCGCGGACCGTCAGCCGGGTGAGACCCCATTGGGGGAGGCCCAGCTAACTTACCAGTGAGTAGGCAGGGCTACCAGATTCTTATGGTTCTCTTATGGTTAATTCCCGAGGGAGTGCCTTTCCCTCGGGTGGTCTGGCGTGCAACGGTGCAAGCATCCTGATGTGGGGCAGACGTGAGTCGTCTGCCCTTCCAAACATGCTTGTCGCCGCACGTTTAATGACCTAGAGTAGGTAGAGTTCCTTACGTACCTAGGAGCTCCCACGATGGTCCTGAGGGTGACATTTTCCAACCTTTGTAATGTGGCTTTCCCTGTTTTGTTGGCAAGTGAGTACCACGCGGGAGCTGCATAGGTATGCCGGGGCCTGATGTACGTTTTGTAGACCCCCAGCTTTACGCGTAGTGGAAGGCGGGACCTGAGAACAGGGGACAAGAGTGCCCTAGAAGTCCTGACCCTACCTTGGAGCTTTTTGATGTGTGGTGTCATGGAGAGGCGACGGTCCAGAGTAACTCCGAGGTAAACAACCTCGTTGAGCCACTCCATCATGTCGCCCTGCAGATGTAGTTTGGGTGGCATCTTCCGTGTCTGCCCAAAAAGTATAGCTTGTGTTTTGCCGATGTTCACTGACAACCTCCAGTCAGTGAGCCATGCGGGCAGGAGGTCCAATGTGCGCTGCAGCTTAGACGCCGCATGAGCCGGGGTTAGCGACTTGCTGAAGTACGCGGCGTCGTCCGCGTACAGCGCAAGCATGGTGTCTCCTTCGACCGGGATGTCATCAGTGAACACGGCGTAGCAGACTGGTGACAGGCAACTTTCCTGGGGAACCCCCGCATGAGCGGTACGAACCTCCGAGAGTGCACCTTCGACTGTCACCTGGAAGCGGCGGTTTTCCAGGAAGGATGCCACCACCCGTACCACACGGTGGGGGATCCTCAGTAGGGACAGCTTGTATATGAGGCCCTCGTGCCACACTCGATCAAACGCTTTCTCCATGTCGAGAAGCACTGCCGCAACAGCATTTTTGTTGTTTGCAGCTGTTGCCGCAAAGTGCAGTACTTTCGCCAGTTGGAGTGTGGTCGAGTGTTCGGCCCTGAACCCGAACTGCTTACTGCGGATGTTCGCATTGGGATATGTCGCAGCAGGAGTTTCTCGAAAATTTTCGAGACACTGGGAAGTAGCGTTATCGGTCGGTAACTCTCTGGTTTAAAGATGTTCTTATCCTGTTTGGGTAGCATTGTGACCCGTCCCAGTTTCCATTCTTCTGGAAAGTGACCCGAGCGCAGGATGCCGTTGAATAGCCTAGTATAGGCTGCTATGGCTTTATAGGGCAGATGGCGCAGTGCCTGGTTTGTAATACCATCTGCGCCCGGGGCCTTCTTGGGTTTGGCGAGACGCATAAGGCGTCCCACTTGACCCGGAGAGAAGGAAATGGGAGGATCGGGGTCCTCAGAGGTTACCTGACCGTGGAAATAATGCCGTAGGTGTGACTTCACTGCTGCGACGTGAGCTGGGTTGTGAGACGGGTTAGGCCGAAACTGTTGCTCTAGATGTTCTGAGAACAGTTCAGCACGATCTTTGGCCTCGTATACAAGTGAGCCGTCACTTCGCTTCAACGGCCCGCGTGGGGTTTTGGCCCCTGACAGCTGTCTACAAATTTTATGTATGGACAGCCAGTGGTCCGCGGCATTCTCAAGGTGTCTGTCCCAACTCTCCGTCTGAAATTGAGACAGCCCTTCCTTGATTTTCTCCGTTAAAGCGTTCAGTGCGGCTTTCATCGTCGGGCACCGGGAGATCTACCAGCGCCTGCGTAGTCTTCTCTTCTCCCGGATCAGGTTCATGAGAGAGGGTGGCAGGGGATTCGATTTCCCCCTGGCAGCACTTTCTTGTGTGGCCTTGTCGAGCGCTGTCCGGATACACCTCCCCAGGTCTTTGCACAGATTTTCTAAATCCCCTGGGGTGTTAATGGGGAAGGAATTGGTGTGCAATTCAGCGTGGTACCTGAAGAGGTCCCAGTCGACGCGTCGTCGCGGCGCCGGAGGGATATCTGTGGACATATCTGTGTCCGGCAAGACAAGTAAGACGGGCAGATGGTCTGAGCCGAGGTCATCTATGAGGACTTCCTGGTTTGGCAGCCTGGGCAGGTTAAGGGAAATGGTGATATCGAAGACGTCAGGGGCGCTTCCTACCGCTGATGGGTAGTGCGTAGGCACCTCTGGTCCTGTGACGAGATAGCCTTTGGCCTCCGCGTCATCGAATAACACCCGGCCGTTAGGGCAGACTCTATTGGAGTTCCAACCCGTATGCTTACAGTTCATGTCCCCCGCGATGATGGTGGGGGTGGTGGAATCTAAGAGGCTGTGGATGTCACTTATAAGAATCTTAGCAACAGGAGGACGGTAAACAGAAAAAATTCTGATCCTCTTACCTCTGCTATAGATCTCCACACCAAGTGCACTCATGCTCTGCAAGCACACAGGTGGCAGCTGTTGGTGTTGGATTTCCCTTTTAAAGAGCACTGCCAGGCCGCGATAGGCCCTACCTGTCGGTGAGACCTCGTCCCGGCGGTATATCCAGTAATTGCTAACCCGTAGAGTGTCGTTTGTGCGGAGGTGGGTTTCGGAAATTAAACCCACGTCAGCGTCCTGCTCCTGCAACAGGGCTCTGAGAGGGCCCTTTCTTAAAAGGAGCCCAATGGATTATTCTGAGTGGTTTAGCCATTAGACTGGAGTAGTTTGGCCATTCCACTCAGAATAACCGGGACTGGGTCAGCTCCAGTTTGGATTGCATCAAGGATCTCCTGCAGGAGCTTGATGACCTCTGTGATGGTGGATTTCTTGCTACTGTATTGCTCAGGGACTGAGACGGATGTTGGGACGGGTACTGGATTGGCAACGGGTGGAGTAATATCCACTTTTGCTTTGACCTCCGGCATCATGTGTTGTTTGGCCTTTTTCTTTTTCTTTTGCTATTCTTCTTCTTGTTGCCGTCGCTAGTTTTTAGCTGGGCACGTTTAGGCCGGTACTCATTCGCCGGGGCCATCAGGTTGGTTTGAATGGCCGCGGTCTACACCATTGGGTGTTGTGCTGGTGGGGGGGCGAGTCTGAGTCACGGTACCGGCACCGCGGTTTCGCATTTCGCGCCTGTAAATGGGGCACGATGTGTTATTTGCGGTATGTGCTTGGCCACAGTTTGCACACGTGGGCGGCTCCTCTCGTGGGCGAGGGCAGTCATGTGCGGAGTGCTGGCCGCCGCACCTTACACACGCTTGGGGTCTGTGGCAACAGTGCGATGAATGCCGGAATTTCTGGCACCGATGGCACTGTGCTGGCCCCTTTCTGCCGCGCCAAGCTTCTATCTTGATGCCAGGCATGTATAATAATTCGTCAACAGTATATATTTTGTCTAGGATACCCTCCGTTCTCCGGAACTGGGCGAAGAATATACAGCCTGGCCTTCCCTGCCTTGCACGGATAGGCCGGACATATTCCGGCTCAAACCCCTGGTCGCGGAAGGCATCCATGACTTCCTCCGGATCGGTCTCCGCCGGCAGCCCTCTTATGGCTACTTTGATACCTATTTCGGCCGGCAGCGAGTAGGTGAACCAAGATAGGCTCTCCTCCGCCTCCAGCTTGGAGAGGTATCTTTGCAGGTATCTATATTCGGTATCCGATTCAGGAATGAACCGGATACCTTTACCATAGGGCCTCGCATTTGGTCGATGCCCCAGATCTTGCGCTATGGCCTTGAAGTGGTGGGGCCAGTTTGGAAACTGCTCCACCACCAGTGGCGGGTAACGCGGCTTTTCGCCGGTTTTTGGGTATCTGCCTGCCCGGGGGCCGGCGCCTGCTGTCCTGTCGGTTGATGGTTAGGCTTGGCCAGTCCATCACTGTAAGATGTACCCTGCGTCGGCTCGCAGGCAGCAGAGAGTTGTTCACCTGTTGAGCTGGTGTTTGTGCCTCCTGTAGAAAATGGTGGCGGGCATGGAGGGCGGGGTGCACTGACCCCGCTGGCAGCAGGAGGTGCCCGTGGCGACCCTGGGGAGGTCAGCACCGGTGGGTGCTTGACCGATGGTGAGCGAGGAGCTGGCGCGCTCGACGTTGCCGTAGGTGTGGCAGGCGGTTTAAGTGCTGCCAAAGGTGAGGCTGCATAGGCAGCCGAGGGGGCACACGGCGCGGGTGTCGCTGTGGCCGGGTGTCTCATCGTTGGTGCGCGTGTCGTCGTGGATGTTTTAGACGCGGGCAGTGATTGTGTCGCCAATGAGGTGCGAGGCATTGACATTGGCAAGCGTGTTGCCAAGTTGGCCCGCTGTGGGCGCTGAGGCTTGGGATCAGGAGTGCCATGTGGCGTCCGTTTTGATGCGAGTGGGGGGGAGCAAGCGTCATCCGTGGCAGCGGCGGCCACGTGTAGGTTGCGCTGTGACTGCTGCGCGGGGCGTGTGAGTTCATCACACACCCGCTTGCTTTCCTCCCTCTCTTCTTCCGGGCTTCTAGGCCGTCTAGCGGCTCTGGTTGGTCTCAATTGTATACTCCTGGTATCCAATTCCTCCAGGATCTGAGCCTCGTTGCGGGGTATTTCTACCCCGGCCGAGGTGAATTTATTGCGCTGCTGTTCCAGGGAAGCAATGAAATTAGCGACATTTTCGGGCTGAAAAAGGCCAAGCTTTCCCAGCCGCCTCATAAACGCCAATTCATGCTCGCTGCGTGAGCGCGGCGAGAGTTCCTCCATTCTGAACTCGGCCATTGGTGTACTCGGCAGTTGGTCGCCTCAGTCGCTATCCTGTGAGTCGGAGTGGGCCCCACTGGGGGGCGTGGAAGTAGAGCTACTGCTCATGCTTCGTTCTTTTTGCCGGTTTTCCCGTGACCTGTAATCGCGGCCACAGCGCGTCGCTCGGGCGTCCCCCTACACCCGGGCAAACCCACAGGGGGGCGCCAGGTTTCGGGGTCCGGGCGACCGTCGTGGACCGCAAGGCGTTCTGAGGGTCGGCGGCAACGCACGTCTCGAAGAGACGAGGCGGTAGTTTTAAGAACTATAAAAGTATAGTGATAAAACTTACCAAATAATAGGCACAGGTCCGTACGGTTTAACACTAAGGTTTCACTTGGCGACTGTCCACACTAGTGGGCAATATCGGTAATCTTATACATTTGTGCAATTGTGCGAACTTCGATAGCGCGATGTAGGACGTCGATGTGTTTCCTGAATCCGCCACTAGCGAGCTTTCAATGTGGAGACATAGATATCGCCACATGTCTTTTTAAAGTAGAATTCCGAGTTTTTATGATTTTGTATTTATATTGAATGATTGATTTGTAATTATATTGAATGATTGATTTATTTTTCATAGTTATATTAATTTAAAATGATAGATTGTGAAGAAATAAATAAAATATTTATACCTTTATATATCTTTATAAGCTGTGGTTATAAGAGTTTGTTAATTACAATATAAAATATTTCTATTTAGCCAGTTATTGAACAAAGAAATAAACAATAAAACATTTGAGATATGAACACAAAAAATTATATATTTTACACCTACACAAAATTAAATAACAATTAGACATGCGAAGTCAGATGTATTAGATTAGCATATTTTTGGTAAAATTCACCACATTTCAGTGATAAAAATGGGGTTTATTTCGGTAGTTTAATATCATACAATGAAGTAAGCCGCCGAGATAATCAAAGCGTAAATGCTAATGGACAGTAAGTGCTCCTGTATTTTCACGTTATAGAGATAAGGTGCTCATGTAGGTAATTGTTACAACAATGTTTTTTTTTGCGTAGAAAAAAGAAGTAGAAATTATATATCCTTTTAACCTCATCAATTCGGTTTTCTCTTTGTGTCTAGAGGACATCCAATAAAAAGCCTCTTTGTTTTAAATCTACAGGGACGTTCAATGTAGAATTAGGGTTCACGTATAGTTAGTTTCTTCTGTTTTGCTAGATCGTAAGCCCAATGACATAGCTAATCTAAGTAAATAATTAGGACAGGAGACAGCACCAAAGTTTAGTATCGGTCGGGGTTTGTACTACTTGCGCTTAGAATTCGACTTCTGCAAGCGTTTGCTTTGGAAAGCGTATAGACGTTTTTACTTTGGAGGATGACAACATTTGTTAAGAAAATAGAATTTAAGGGATATAGAAAGTGGCATGGGAGCAATCGATTTACTTGCCTACTGACGATAATTAACAACCGACGAAACGAAACAAAAAATTCTTCTACTTCACGCTGGTATTACTGGACTGCTGTTAACGACCCCCGTGGACGAGTGGTGTACACACCACTCGTCCACAAGTGCGTTCGATTCTCAGTTGGGTCAATGTATAAAACACTTTTTCTACATTTTCTCGACTTTGGGTGTTTGTGGTATCTTTAACTGCTTACTTTGGGATCGGAGCAATGTATGTGATCTTATCCCTATGTATGTATTTTGCAACGCCGTCGATCATCCCTGGTCGGGTCGGCCCATCTTCGCAGCAGAAGCTGCCCCTTGGATCCAACACAATGTACTTAGTGCAAGAGCGACGTTTAGCTAACGTTCCATAGAAACGACAGAAGTATTTACGTTAAGTGTAAACACGCGAATTCTGCTGATGCAACTTGCTTTGAGTACTTGTTTTGTAATTATTAAAAATAATTATGTACTTACATTTTTTCATGTAACTTATCACTGCAAGATCTCGGGATTCTGTGGGCGTCTACTGCAAAAATTTGTAGTCAAAGGTGACGGTAGCCGATTTAACAAGGATGCTAACTCAGCCCCTGGAGGACATTGCTTCGCAGCGTTAGATGTTGAGAACGTAAAAACTTGATTCGAAAATCTTTAAAAAATAGTGTAGAACTTTGAAATCTATTACTTTTAAATATATATTTTTTATATTAGACGTATTCTAATACTGAGGTTTGAGGAAAACCTACATTTCACCGAAGATATTATTGGGACTGGTGGTGAGCCCGTCGCCACTTTTATGTGCCCAATGATATAAATATTACATAAGTTTTTGAAAAAATAAACTCATTGATAGCAGCCTTCCTCCAGGAGATCGAACTCGGGTCTATTGACTAGAATTCCGATCACCAAACCACTCGGCTATCAAAATTTTAACGAAATTTTCGAATACTGAGGTAGTCAGAGCTCTCGACAATTTTAGTCCTTTCGATCCTTAGTGTATATAACCACTGCGTTCCATTTTGATCTACATTTCACCGGATTACTTGTGAGAACCTGACATCAGCCTGTCGTAATTGTAGTGTCTAAGTCAACGATATTTGTGATTATTTGTGACAACGTTAAGTAAGTCACGATACGTATCGTACTTTTTATTATCCTCACGCTTTTTTTTTCCGCAATGAAGACATCCGCATTAGAACTAGAACTAGAGAACAAAGTGATAGATGGTGAGCTTGTCGCCGTCTTCATGTCCAAGCCAACGAAATATATCGTTCATAACTTTTGATAAAATCCGTTGGTACCAGCCTACCACCCGGTGATTGAACTCGGGGTCTCTGGACTCGAATTCCGATCGCCGGTTGGCTGCTATCGTGACCTCTTATAGTATTAAGTAAGTATACAATATTCTTAACGGCTCTTCGGACGGACATCTGATGTATTCTCTATCAAAGTGTATACAAACAAGTCTCTATAAGTATAAAAGCGATGACAAAAAATCCATATATCTTTGCCACCAAATTATAGAGGAAAATTAAAAATACAGATTACAGTTGTAGTTTTATTTTATTTAAATTATTAAGTGTTCAATACCGTTGATTTCGACATTCTATTAAGTCTGTTGAGTTCTATTGACATGTCTCCATCAGTGGTTGGGTGGTTTCAGAGTTATCTTAAAGGCCGAAGACAAAGTATTCGCGTCGAAGATAAGTTTTACGTTCGGCCGAGGAATGTATTCTTTCACCGTATATTTATCGAACCAAACACTTTAAAAATTCTTTTACCGTCAAAGCTATCTTCTTGTGGAATGAGCTTCCTCCGCACATCCACCGAGCGACTTCTACAGACAAATTTAAGACTCAAGTCAAAAATCACTATTTGTCACTATGCAATCACTAGGCATTACTTTTATTTGTTTTATGTATATATTTTGTGGATTTATATATTGATATGTATATTATATTTTATAATTTTATATATATTTGTGTATCATATGTTACTATTATATATTAGTTTAGTTTATTTATTTATTAACATGTAAGTTTATTATATTCACCACTTCCCACTGTCCTGTACTTATGTGTATCCTTAGCCCATAAGGTTATCTGGGAGAGATCGCTCTTAAGCGATAAGATCGCCTTATTGTACTTTCTATAATCTGTATTTTTTTTTATTTTATTCATAAGTCACGATAGCCGAGTGGTTGGGTGGTCGGAATTTCGAGTCAATAGACCCGAGTTCGATCCCCAGTTGGTAGGCTCGTACCAATGGGTTTTTCAAAAACTTATGTACGAATATCGTTGGCTTGGACATAAAGACGGCGACGGGCTCACCACCTGTCACGTTGTCCCGAAAATATCTTCGGTGGAAGGTGGGTCGAAGGGACTTGATTGTCTAGACTCGACCTCTGTCTACCCCTGTATTGGGAATTGCGTGAAGATATTTTATATTTTTTTTTATTTTTTTGTATTTTTTTTGTTCTTAAGTTTAAGTGTTGTACAATGAAGAATATATAATAATAATAACAATAATAAGTATTTCTGTCACGGTTATGCTTCGCAGAATGCGAAATGGCCTAAATGATTTTCTTCTCGTCTCTTGATAAACATCATGGTTTTTTATAATAAAAAGTCGTTCTGGGTCTCTCAGGATATTTTACTCCACTGAGTGTACTTCGGTATCTTATTTGTGCAATTTTGGTCGTCTCCTCTAAACCTATGATAAATAAGACATAAAAATAGAGCCATAACGATTGTAAAATAGTATCACAATAAAAATTTAAAAATATTTATACTTCAAGAATGTAATATGAGCCAACTTAAGAAATGCGTAGGTTTACATCGGCTACATAAGTTCGTCTCGTGTTCTTTTATTAAATATTGTTATTTTCTTAAATTTTTCCTTCATTTTGTTATTTTTTATATTCTACTTGGTCCACGAATAAACAATTTTGGTATAATAAGTTTTACAAACATACGTACATATCGGCCTGTTAAGGTCATAGGAATGATTTGCCATTATCGCCATGCTTGACAAGCGGATTGTCGATCGCAGTACCAGACCACTCGCACCTCAGACGTTGCTGCCTATCTTCGGGCAGATTATTTTGGTCTGATATTTTAAGGGATGGTTGTACCGTCGTTTGTCGGTTGCCATTACGATATTCAAGGCGTTTTCCTTAGTCGCCTCTTACGATACCCTCGGGAAGAAACAGAGTGGTAATATTCATACGCCGTTACCACACAGAAAAATAAGTTTCAATACAGAAATAAAAAGTAATATTAAAGACATTGGAACATAGCAACGAAAGTAGTTAAGTAAAAGTAGAATCGATATACTACTACTTTATAACACTTATAGAGTTAATACTCAGGCTACTAATCTGTCTCCTTTCATTGTCGTATTTGTTCTGTATAATTATTGAAAAATTACTTAATGTTTTATTATATGACTAAAATGAAACAATCGCCACAAAATATCTTCAGACAATGTTGTGTAAAGAAGTGAGCAAACCTCAAGATATAAGGGTGCGTACACAATGATGTACATAAAGCGGATCGTACAACAATACATAACGATAGGTAAGTGGGTGCGATTAAAACAATTAGCCGGGGATGAAACGGAGAGAGTTGGCGCATGGTCTAAGGGACTAGAGGAAGCAGGAGAAATAGTTAAAGTTCGTGGCGTATTATATGCAATACAAATTTCTTTCTTAAAAATATGAATTTTAATTGAAACCCCAAAAAGGTTTAATAATACCTAGTCCGGTCGTAAGTTCTGTTACAAATGGAAATGCATTTTTAAATGAATTTCTATAATATTATTAAAATTTATACCTATGTTTTTATAAGTCTCAGGTCTGGACGAGATAAAGGCCGGCCTTCATTTCTTACAAAGTCCGGAAGGTTGCTTTCGAGCCAGGCTTGGGTAGTTCGTGCCATGTGACCAGGTTCAGAATTCTGCTAGAGAGCCCACGGTATATTTTTTAAAAGTGTATAAGGTTTCACAACATGGTCCAAGACTGTATCTTGATACACTTTGGCTGAAGTTTTCACTCCTTTTTCACAAAAATTTAGTTTTTTGACTTCTTAATAAGACATGCCCCACCAAACCATCACAGACGCAGGTTGATGACTACGTTGTACCTTTACGACCACTTGAGCAGCTTTTGTAGAATTGTGAGCGTACACTTAATCATTTTTCTTATTGAAGTGTTCTTCAATTGTGAAAACTTTTTCATCGGTAAAGAGGATATTTCTGTGTTTTCACTTGTGTGTCGCGACAGAAGGCGTTTTAAAAGATCCACTTCCTCTAATTGTAAAGATTAATTTAGGGCATGTCCTGGATATCGTTGATAAGCATCGAGCTTCAGGTCTTCCTAGCGGGAATCTTCTTTTCTGGTGATAATATTTTTTGCCTCCTAATGTGGTTGCAACAAAGTTTTCAACGAATTCTGGCTTTAGTAGAATAAACAGCCTTTGTTAAAACAAAATTAAAAAATATCTTTACGCCATTACCAATACAGGGCTAGATAGAAGTCTACACAATTAAGTGTTTTAACCCACCTTCCACTGAAGATATATTTGGGACAACGTGACAGGTGGTGAGCTCGTCACCATCTTAATGTTCAAGCCAACTATGTAATTCGTACAAAAGTTAAGGTCTGGAGCCTATTTTCATACTGATCTGTTATTTATCTTATGTGATGAAGTGTATACAGACTCCTGTTTTTTCTAGTAGAGGATAACTTTAAATTTCAAAAGATCTCCTCAAAGACTAAACTCGCCAATCTTTAGAACCAGTAATAGTTGTCAGTGTCAACCTATTTGGAACCAAATATTAGCTGTAGCTTTTATAAGTTCACACGTTGACATGGTCTCTAACTGCAGACCGAATGAGAAAGTTGTTCGGCAGGCTACGGAAAGAGCTTCAAATGCTTCATTTTCTGTGCATGTAAGAATCTTTTTTTATGGGGTTAGACTGAAAAACAAGGTAATAGTCCACCCAATGGTAAGTTGTAACTGCAGCCCATGGGCACTTGCATACCATTTCAAAAGTAACCCACTGATTTCTTTTCTATGACGTCTTGTTGCCTGTAATTACACTGGTTCTCTTTATCCTTCAAACCAGAACACAACCTAGTTGTAACAGAAATAGTTAAACTATTAAAATATATATTAAATATATATTAAAGTATATATAACCTTTAAAAACGACGACAGGCGCGGCAGAATCAGAGGAGCCACCATAATCGTAGGAATCCTGAAGCTAATGCCCTCCCCCAATTAATTATTGGGTTTTTTTATTGGATTTTAGGTTTTTTGCGGTACTAGTCACGATAGCCGAGTGGTTGGGTGGTTGGAATTTGAGTCAAGAGACCCGAGTTTGATCTTCAAGTGGCCGTACCAATGGGTTTTTCTAAAAACTTATGTACGAATTAATATCGTTGGCTTGGACATAAAAGGCGGCGACAGGCTCACCACCTGTCACGTTGTCCCGAAAATATCTTCGGTGGAAGGTGGGTCAAAGGGACTTAATTGTCTTGACTAGATCTCTGTCTACCCCTGTATTGGGAATTGCGTGAAGATATTTATACATTTATTTATGCGGTACTAGGTAGGGTGGGGCTACCCCCGCACCACCGAAAACCGATAAATTTGTTAGAAGAGTTTTAAATAATTTTTATTACTGCTATTCGCTCATGTTTTGTCCAGTTACCCGGGGGAGGCGCGGGCGGCGTGGCGTCGGCCGTGGAGCGTAATTTGCCGGGTAATGGCTCCCCCGGCATATCTTTAATCTGATCGCTAATTGGATGGAGTACAGGCGCGGACTTTGGATTCACAGTTTTATTTCAATTTAATTCTTATTTTGATTTTTTAGCCATTTCAAGATAGTGATTTTGATTTGAAAATGTATTTTCTTAATGTCTAAATATCGTTAAGAATATTCATAACATTTAAATATTTTTATTATGAAATTACTAATCAGTTACGGCCTTAATATTTTCTATAAGGAGAATTTGATTAATGATAAGCAACTGGCACCGAAGGCGATGTTGTCATCATCAGTCAACATCATTTTGGTCTGATCATTTTGAAATGGCCATTCTTCCATCTGTGGTTTAATTGGCGATTTCAAGGGTCTGGTAATCTCAAGAAACTCTTTTTTTTTTTTTTTTTTTAACATTATAAGCTAGCGTTTAACTACAATCCCACCTGATGGTAAGTGGCGATGTAGTTTTTGTTGGTAGGCACACTAGCTTAGAAAGAGCCTATTCACTCTTCTCTTGAAGACACCCACATTGTAATCGGACGGGAAGAAAGACTGCATCAGGCAGGCAAATTATTCCAGTCCTTTGCTGTACGCATTATGAACGACGAAGCAAAACGCTTCGTCCGAATGCAGGGTATATCGACAACAAAAGGATGGAGACCCGACGTGCGTCTTGTTGTCCGATGATGGAAAGGGGAAGGGGGAATTAACTCATGTAATTCCTTCGCACACTCTCCAAAATGTAACCTGTAGAACACCGAGAGACTGGCCACCCGACGTCTGTGTTCGAGACTGGACAAATTGGTAGTAACCAAGTCAGGATCACCGATTAGCCGCTTGGCCCGTCTCTCCACAGAATCCAAGGCTGCCAGTTGATATTTAGGAGCTCCAGCCCATATGTGGCAGCAGTACTCTACAGCCGACCGGACCTGAGCTTTATATAGGGTCAGAAGCTGTCCTGGAGTAAAGTAACGCCGCACTTTGCAAGAACTCCCAATCTCCTTGCAGCGGCTTTAGCCTTAGACTCAATGAACCGCCCAAAGTTAAGCTTTGACGTGATTTCGACTCCTAGTAACTGGAGGCGGTCGGTGTATTCAGAGATACATTCTGAAATTTAGAAGCCAAGGTGAACTGGCTCCTTTTGGCGGAGAACAGACACGCTTGCGTTTTGGTGGCATTGAATCTCACAAGATTGGTATTGCCCCAGTTGAAACTGCCTGTAATGTAAGATTCATACGCTCTACCATGGCCTCCCGAGCAGACTGTATTTGATCCTGTCTGGACTGAACACGCGCCAGATATCTCTCCACAACTGTGCTGTCATCTGCATACCCAAAGAGACCGGGCTCGAGCAGGTCGTTTATGTGCAGCAGAAAGAGAGTTGCGGACAGAACAGACCCTTGAGGAACTCCGGCATTAATCGCCATAGCCTCCGATGAGCAGCCGTCAATAACGACTCGCAAAGACCGTTCCCGCAAAAGTCTTCTATCCAGGCTATCAGTCCAGGGGATATACCATATAAAGGAAGCTTATTGATAAGGCTAGCATGCCAGACCCTGTCAAAAGCCTTCGAGACATCGAGCGAAACCGCGAGTGCTTCACCACTATTCTCGAGGGCCTCACCCCACAGATGTGTGACATACACTAGAAGGTCCCCAGTCGACCGATTTCGGCGAAACCCGTACTGTCGATCGCTAAGGAGATCGTTATGTTCTAGGTATGCCAAGAGGTGCGAGTTCAATATACGCTCCATAATCTTACAGAGTATGGAGGTAATTGAAATAGGTCGATAATTGACTGGGTCAACACGGCTACCTTTTTTGGGCACGGGCTGCACGTTAGCAAGCTTCCAGGATTTGGGAACTATTCCAGTCTTCAAGGAGAGGCGATACAAGCGTGTCAGAACAGGAGACAACTCGGGTGCACAGGTCTTAAGCACTATGGCTGGAATACCATCAGGTCCACTGGCTTTGTTCACGTCCAGATGTCGCAACGTTTTGAGAACCTCTTTGTTAGTGATGTGGACCTCTGACATTGAAGTACCACAGGGAGGTAGGGAAGTTGGAACTGCGTTGCTTGTGTCCAGATGCGAGTTGCTGGCAAAGAGATTCGCGAACAGTTCAGCCTTCTCTTTTGCCGCATGAGCCAATGTCCCGTCGGGCTTAACCAGCGGAGGCAGTGAAGGTTTACAAAAGCTCGCCTCGACCGCCCTGGCAAGAGACCAAAAAGCTCTACTGCCAGATGGTTGAGCAGAGAGCTTCGTGCCAATATGCCTAATGCGGTCGAAACGAGCCTTCCGCAACACCTTTTTGTAAGTCTTGGCGGCTTGATTAAAGGCTCTCTTCTTGGATCTGACATCCGGAGTTTTACGGTTTCGAGCGTCAACCCATGAGAGGTACGCCAAATGTTTAAGGTTTTCGGCTTGGGAACATTCGGCGCATTCGGCACTCACACTCACGCGGTGTTAGTGGTTAATTCTTACATCGATATACCCCACGGTAACGGCTCATTAATTATACTTACTTAACCTTTCAACTAAGAAGCTATTGTAACTTAAACATACGAATATTCGTATTTTATATTACTTCAAGTTAAAAAGTCACGATGAACGATTGGTTGAGTGATCGAAATTTCGTGTCGAGAAACCCGAGTTCGATCCCCATGGGTTTTTCTAAAACCTATGTACGAATTATATCGTTGACTTGGACATAAAGACGACGACGGGCTCACCACCTGTCACGTTGTCCAAAAATATCTTCGGTAGAAGGTGGGTCGAAGGGACTTAATTGTCTAGACTAGACCTCTGTCTACCCCTTTATTGGGAATTGCGTGAATATATTTATTTATTATTTATTATTTTAATTCAAGTTACTCTATATATATATATATATATATATATATATATATATATATATATATATATGTATATATATATATATATATATATATATATATATATATATATATATATATATATATATATATATATATATATATATATATATATATATATATATATATATATATATATATATATATATATATATATATATATATATATATATATATATATATATATATATATATATATATATATATATATATATATATATATATATATATATATATATATATTATTATTATTTATTATTATTTATCTTCACGCACAATCCCTGACGGGTAGCCAGAAAGAACAGATCGCCAAGTGTCACGATCCCTACATACTTCTTTCGCTTCTTTCAGATTCATCATCTTCTTCATACATGCACGTCTAGGTATCCGAGTACTCTTGACCCTCCTCTCTTCGAGCAATTTGCTCACATGGTCTTCGAAAGTTAATCTCGGTCTACCTCGACACCTTTTAATATTAACTTTCGCGCTATATATTTTCTTCACCATTCGGTCTTCACTCATTCGCTCAACGTGCCCAAACCATCGAAGCACGCCCTTATCCATTTTGAGACAAGGTCATCTTTCAAACCTGCCATATTGCGAATCTCTTCGTTTCGCTTTCGGTCGGCCATGGTAAGGCCGCACATTTTACGAAGAGATCGCATCTCCACTGCATTCAACCTGCTTTTATGCTTCTTCTGGCATACCCAGGTTTCGCTGCCATATAACAAAGTCGGTACCAACACTGCGTTATGTATTGCAAGGCGTGCACTTTTCACAACGCCTTGCCTTTTGATTAACGCAGTCAGGGCACCATTGACTTTGTTCCCGGCAGCGACACGCCTGTCCACATCTAAATCACATCTTCCATCCCGGCTAAACGCACTCCCCAAGTATACAATTTCATTCACCTGTTCTAGACATTCCTGATTTACCCAAATTTCGCACTTCGTTCTTTCTTCGTCCTTTTCAAATACCAGAACCTTAGTTTTATTAGCATTCAAACGGAGACCATTAATTTCACATTCTTCTTTCATACAAGTGACTAATGCCTGCAGTTCTGCCTCTGATGGTGCTATAAGCACTGCATCATCAGCATAAAGCAGACAATTTACTTTTATGTCACCCAATTTCACACCCAAACAGCTATCTTTCAGCTTCTGTAAACAGCTGTCGAGATACAATATGAATAGCCAGGAAAACATGACACAACCCTGTTTTACGCCCGTTTGGACGCTAAAAATGGGTGACAGGACATGCCCTACCCGCACACAGGCTTTACAGTCACAGTAAAGTGACTGCACAGCCCTTAGCAATCGACCATCCACACCATACCCCGGCAACAGTTCCCACATTTTCTTCCTTACAACCTTATCAAATGCTTTCTCAAGATCCACAAAAGCACAGAAAATCTTCTGGTTAGCAGCCACAAGCTTCTCCGTGATCATGCGGAGAGAAAACATTTGATCCGTGCATCCTCTTCCAGGTCTAAATCCGCATTGTGCCTCCCATAGAAATCTTTCCGATTTCTCTTGCATCCTACGTGTCAAAACCTTTGAGTAAACTTTACTTGCTAAACTGGTCAAGCTGATCGCCCGATAGCACCCGCAGTCATAATGTGAACTTTTACCTTTATATAAAGGCACAATGACCGCGGATCGCCAATCATCCGGAACAGCCCCCGTTCGCCAGCACAAATTGCACAGCAGATGAAAGCTGTCCCAGACGCGTGGCCCACCATACTTGACCATTTCAGCAGTAACTCTGTCTAGTCCCGCAGCCTTACCACATTTCAAACTTCTAATCGCACATTCAATCTCTTTCATACTGATGACCTCAGTGTCATCGAGGTCCGAGTCTGGCGTACCAGTCACGGCGTCACCCCCGGATCCCTCACTAAGATCATCACACGCATACATCTCTCTATAAAATTCGCTCCATCGCTGCATGACGTCCGATTTGTCTGAGAGGACGTCATTGGTTCCCGAAAGCACTTTATTCATTCTTAAGGCTGTCGCACCACTCCGGGTACTTCCAACCTCTTTCCAGAAGAGTTTGGAGTTCTCCTTGAAGTTGTGCGACAACCTTTCGTCCGCTTCCATTCTACTCCTTTCACGCACTTCCTCAATCAATGCTTTCGTGTGAACTTTCTGGAGCTTATATCTTTCTTTCCTCTTCTCTCTCATATCCTTATCATTACTAGAGGCCAAGTAGTCTAACCATGCTTTCTTCTTCTTATTTACAGCTTCTTTCACTTCGTCATTCCACCATGCCACACCCTTTTTACTACTACCTCTTTTCACATTTCCACACACGTCTTCCGCTGCACTAACCATTCCATCTCTAAGGCTCTGCCATATTTCTTCCACACATTCTTTCCTAACATCAATGCTGTCCAGCTTTTCGGCTACCCTTGCTTGATATTTATTCCTAGTATCCGCTTCCTGAAGCTTCCAGCTTCGGATGCTACCGACCGACTGTGGTTCTGGTATCGCCGTCCGGTGGCGCCAACCCGCGAACAGACCCCTAAATCTAGTAATCACTAGGTAGTGATCCGTTCCCAGGTCAGCACCTCGGAACACTCGCGTATCCATCACCTGTTTTCGCAGTCGGTCATCCACCAGGAATAAATCGATCATACTTCTCTCATTCTCTCTTGTTCTAGTATACATATGGATTTTCTTGTGACTAAACATAGTGTTTGTCACAAGAAGACCCTTTTCCTACAGCCAGTATAAGCTTGCCAGCATCGTTAACCCTTTTATCGCCAACATTCCAAGCACCGACTCGTACCCTGGCCGAGCGGTACCAACCCATCCATTCAAATCACCACATACAACAATTCTTTCGTTTCCTCTAACCAAGTCTAGAACTTCTCTTACATTCTCCCAAAACTCCTCCAGCTCAGCTCTGACGACGAAGCCACCGGCGCATAAACAGCCAAAAGGAATAACTTCGTCAGTCCCAATTTAAAGCGAACCCAGAGAAGTCTCGAGTTCACAACCTTATATTCAGTCATAACATCGACCAACCGAGACGACAGCAGCACCCCACTCCTGGCAGGCGCTCGCCTCCGGGACCTGACCATAGAGCTAACGCCCCGCCAGGAGCTCTTCAGTACCACTGCCCTTCCGCTTGGTCTCCGACAAACACACGACATCTAATTCTCTTTCTTTCATTATTTCAATCAACTCATTCGTCTTATCTCTCATGCCTCCTCTAACATTCCACGTGCCAACTCTGCACTCCGTCCTCCACCATATATATCTCCTCCATCATATATATATATATATATATATATATATATATATATATATATATATATATATATATATATATATATATATATATATATATATATATATATATATATATATATATATATATATATATATATATATATATATATATATATATACATATATATATATATATATATATATATATATATATATATATATATATATATATATATATATATATATATATATATATATATATATATATATATATATATATATATATATATATATATATATATATATATATATATATATATATATATATATATATATATATATACATATATATATATATATATATATATATATATATATGTAGGATGTGTAAATGAGTGAGAGAAAGGATAAGTGAGACTAAGAGGGAAGATATGACAGAATGATAGAATATGACAGATGAGATAGAATGATGTGTGAGGGAGAGAGGAGACGAATGGCGTACGTGAAAGGAAGAAGAAAGTGATAAGACGAAATTAATATTCTAAAATAGTAAAAGTGAAAATAAAAGACTGAAGTGAGTTGAAAAACCAATTATTTCATTTAATCGATAATCCCTACAAATTTTGGGGCTCGTCCGGGATCATCCCAAAATTTTTACGACGTGACCGGCGTGGTTTTTCATAACCTCAAAGACGAAAGACGAATAAACCAAAGAAGACGATATAATCACAATGACGACGGAATCAGAAAAGACGACTGATAAGACGGAAAAACCGGAGAAGTTGTTTGCAACCTATTTAGACGGATTCTACAACATAACCAAATTCAACGGCGATGACGATACCTATTCTGCTGTGAAGTGGGCAGAAGACATTGAGGACAACGCAGAAATATTCAATTGGACACCTCAGCAGCAGCTCATTATTGCAAGAAGATCACTAGAAGGTACAGCAGCACTATGGTTAAAGACGGAGAAGGTGTTCAAAGGCTTCAAAGAACTGAAAGCGGCATTGTTACAAGAGTTCCCTGAAAAGATCAACAGCAAAGAGATGCATGAGCTGATGGCAGCTAGGAAGAAGGAACCTGGTGAAACCTACATGCAGTACATGCTAAAGATGAAGGAGATGGGCAAGCGCGCTAGGTTCAATGACAATGTGGCAATACAGTACATTGTTGAGGGCATTCAAGATAGTGAAGTAAACAAGACTATACTTTATGGCGCTGTTACATACTCAGTACTCAAAGATAGATTAAAGCTGTATGAACAAATGAAGGAGAGGTCAGAGGCTAAAAGAAGCTCTGCACCAAAGGAGACCAGCGAGCGAAAAGGTTCGAGACGACCAACGACGAGTGGCAAACAGCAGACAGGTGGTCAGCAGCGGAGACGGTGCTACAACTGTGGGGAGAATGACCATATGGCGAGCGACTGTCCCACAGGAATCAAGTGTTTTCGCTGTAATGCATTCGGACATTTGAGTAAGCATTGCAAAGTCGAGGTTCCACAATCCTCCGCTAGACGTGATGGCGCTGTTGGCAGCGGAAGCCGCGGAAATGCATTCAAATTTGGCGGCGCCGGAGTGCCAGCCAATAAGACGACGCCTCGAAGATTCGACCAACCAAACATGAAGCCGAGGGCGGCCATGTTTGCAAGTGATTGTCAAAACACGACAACAGCCAATGAGGAGTGAACTCTCGTCACGTTTGACAATGAAAACGGAGAACATGGCGGAATGTTTCACATTCAAAACAATAACAAAGACGAGTTTAATTTGAAAGTGCAGAAAAAACCCATGAAAATGATGGAAATGTGTGGTTTTCAAGTCAAGACATTACTAGACACAGGATCATGTGCGAATCTAGTGGCCGACGACCAGTTTATGACGTTTAACATCGAGAAATACGACGACAACTTGGTGATATCTGGACTTGGCCAAACAAAGGTGAAATCGAGCGGACAGTTTCGTGCTAACGTGACGATCGACGGAGAGCTCTACGAAGACGTGACATTCCATGTAGTGCCTAGAAACTGTATGCCGTTTACGGTTATTTTAGGGCAAGAATTTCTGAGTGAATTAGTGATGGTGTTATGTGATGGAGAGGCGAAGTTGTACCCGAAAGATGATGAATGGTGGAAGAGAGTTGATTGTTTTGCTAACCAAATTGAGTTAACAGGTTGTGCAGCAGGTGTAAACACTGAGAGCAGGTGGAGCAAATGGTATTGGATTACAAACCGTGCCAAACTAAAGAAGCACCAGTACAATTGAAGATTGTGTTGAAGGACGACATCCCAGTTGCCCAACGCCCACGACGGCTGGCGTTGACGGAGCAAAAGTTAGTGGAAGACCAGGTAGAGGAGTGGATAGAGAAAGGCATTGCGCGGGTAAGTTTTTCTGAATATGCTAGTCCCCTGGTGTTGGTCAAGAAGAAAGATGACACTACTAGAGTCTGTATCGACTACAGGCTACTAAACAAGAAGATTCTTAAAGATGAATTCCCTTTGCCAATCATAGATGACGTGATTGACAAACTGAAAGACGGCAAGATATTTAGCGTATTAGATCTCAAAAACGAATTTTTTCATTTGAAGGTGAGCGAGGAGTCAGTGCCATACACATCATTTGTGACGCATCATGGGCAGTTCGAATTTCTGAGGGCACCATTTGGATTGACTTCATCGCCTAAGTGTTTCATGAGATTTATAACGATTATATTCAGAAATCTAATAGCAAAGAATATGATGATGATATTTATAGACGATATTATTATTCCAGCAATCAGCGAGGTCGAAGCCGTGGAAAGACTACAGCAAGTTCTGAATGTGGCAGCTGATTATGGTCTAGAGATAAATTGGAAGAAGGCAAGGCTTTTAAATGAAGAGATTGAGTTCCTAGGACATCGTATCAAAGACGGAGAAGTACGACCCAGCCGTGAGAAGATAGACGCTGTGGTGAGATTCCCAGAACCAAAGAACACAAAACAGGTGATGAGTTTTATTGGATTAACTTCATACTTCAGAAAGTATATCAAAGACTACGCAAAGATTGCAAAACCATTGACGGATTTACTCAGAAAGGATGACAGATTTAATTTTGGTGGAGAACAAAGATGTGCGTTCAATGAATTGAAGCAGAAGTTGAGGACAGATCCAGTGTTGAAGATCTATAATCCCAGACTACCTACGGAGTTGCACACAGACGCATCTAGCCAAGCTTTAATACTATTGCAAAGACATGCCGATGGTGACCTACACCCATTACACTACATGAGTCATAAAACAAGTGATGCAGAGAGCCGGTATAGCAGCTATGAGCTAAAAGCATTAGCTGTTATTCAAGGAGTGAAGAAGTTTAGACAATATCTGTACGGAGTACACTTCAAGATAGTGACAGACTGCAAGGCATTCGAAATGACACTGAGAAAGAAAGATTTAGCTCCAAAAGTGGCAAGATGGGCTTTGTTTTTAGACGAGTATGATTTCGAAATCACAGAAGCACAGAGCAGGAACGAAGATGAAGCATGTTGATGCACTGAGCAGAAACCCATGCGTGCTAGCTATAACAAACTTACATGACGAGATGAGACACAATCAAGAATCAGACGATGAGCTGAATGCTATCAGAACGATTATACTACAGGACGGACAATACAACGACTACTGGATGGACAATGGAATTATTTACAAAGGAGATCAGAAGCAGATGGTGGTACCAAGGTCTATGGAGTCATCCAATAAATCAATATGGAGCAATCCAATCAATAAAGAAGGAACACCCCTGCATACCCTTCATTTAGATCACATAGGACCACTCACGGAGACGAGGAAGCAGTACAATCATATTTTGACAGTGATTGATGCCTTTACGAAGTTTGTGTGGCTTTACCCCACGAAGTCGACAACATCCGCAGAAGTACTGACGAAGATGCAAGCACACCAGCAGATATTTGGCAACCCTACCAGAATCATAACTGATAGAGGAACAGCATTCACGAGTGGCGACTTCACGAAATACTGTCTAGATGAAAACATAGAGCATGCGAAGATCACGACGGGAGCACCACGAGGAAACGGTCAGGTGGAGGGTTCACCGCATACTCACTCCAATGTTTACGAAGCTGTGTATAGAGGATAAATCGTTATGGTACAAACATGTGAGCAGAGTACAGAGAGCGCTGAACAACACATACCAGAGGAGTACAGATACCACACCTTTGAGTTGATGGTGGGCTCAAAGATGAAATGTAAAGATGACCTACAAATTGTTGAACTACTGCAGCAAGAGCTAGCAGAACAACACAACGAACAGAGAGAAGAACTGAGGCAGAAGGCCAAAGAACAAATCCAGAAAGTACAGGAAGAAAACAGAAAGACCTATGATAAGAAAAGGAAGGACAGCAACAAGTACGAGCTAGATGAGCTAGTTGCTATCAAGAGAACGCAGTTTGGACCAGGGTTGAAGCTGGAACCGAAGTTTTTTGGACCTTACAAAGTAGTGAAGATAAAACGAAATGACCGCTATGATGTGGAGAAGGTGTACGACACTACAGAAGGGCCGAACAAGACATCAAGCTCAGCTGATTTGATGAAGAGGTGGCCTGGAGATGATGATTAATGTGTCTTAATATTTTTGTATATTTCAGGTGAACACTAATTTTTGATAGTTTTTCAGCAGTATGTGTAAGAGTGGATGAAGAATGAATGTTAAAGTAGGATATTTTTATTGTTGTTTTTGTGTTATAAAGTAACAACGTGTTACACCATAAGGTGTTATTTTCTTTAAAAGTTTAGTGATGATGTAATCTATGTTCCTACTAGATTAAAAATAAAGTTTTTATTAAAATGTAAACCATATCTGAGGACAGATATGAAAGCAGGATGGCCGAGTGTAGGATGTGTAAATGAGTGAGAGAAAGGATAAGTGAGACTAAGAGGGAAGATATGACAGAATGATAGAATATGACAGATGAGATAGAATGATGTGTGAGGGAGAGAGGAGACGAATGGCGTACGTGAAAGGAAGAAGAAAGTGATAAGACGAAATTAATATTCTAAAATAGTAAAAGTGAAAATAAAAGACTGAAGTGAGTTGAAAAACCAATTATTTCATTTAATCGGGATAATCCCTACATATATATATATATATATATATATATATATATATACATATATATATATATATATATATATATATATATATATATATATATATATATATATATATATATATATATATATATATATATATATATATATATATATATATATATATATATATATATATATATATATATATATATATATATATATATATATATATATATATATATATATATATATATATATATATATATATATATATATATATATATATATATATATATATATATATATATATATATATATATATATATATATATATATATACCCATCAGGAACTCAGCATGAAGATATAATTATGATGATAATAAAAAAATATAATATGCTATAATTATAATTCAAGAAACGCATGAAAGTGTATTCTGACTTCTAAACAAATAGGCAATCTTCACACGTAAAGATATTTATTTGGCAAGTCTCGCAGCTGAAACTCGCAATTTCAGTTAGAGCCGACTGCAATAAGTGCCCATTTTCACTAATTATCGCAATTAAGAGCGGAATGGAGACGTAGCGTAAAATCTTGTATGTATGGCTTACGATAGTCAAAGAGCGAAAAAGTTTTTTTTACTGTAGTTTGCATGTGGATCATTTCATTAAATTCGTCTTTTATAGATAAACATAATTTATAATTATAAAAATTGGTCCATGTGGTAACGCCGTAAGAATATGGCCACTCCCTTTGTTACGTAGTTGTCGTAAGAGGCGACTAAGGGAAACAGCCTTGAATATCGTTATAGCATCCGATTGATTGCGGACCATCTCTAAAAATATCAGACGAAAATCATCAGGCCGAAGATGGTCAGCAGCGTTTGAGGTGCGAGTGGTCTGGTACTGCGATCGCCAACCCGCTTGCCAAGCGTGGCGGTTATGGCAAACCCGCCCTATGGGAGAGGCCTATGTTCAGTGCAGAGGACTTTAACAGGTCGATATGTAGGTATGTATAAAAATGTTTTTTGTCTTATATATTACGGATAGGTTAAGTTTGTGGTGATTAAGGTTAGTAACAAATTCGCACTCAAATAAATCATTCCTAAATAACTCATATCACAAAGCTTAAGATAATTTTGGTTATGTGTCTTAATTTGCTATGGTTATGCGCCATTTCAACTTTTAATGTAAAAAATAAGTACGTTATACATTTTTGTTTACTTATTTATTCTTTGAAGCACCTTATAAAAACAGTCATTAAGCATAAGACAGACTTAAAGCTTTCTTTGCTGAAAGTTAGTTGAAAAACATTGAAGATGGCTAAAAAGAGAAGGAAAAAATATGTTTAGAGTATATAACAAGAAACATTATAATATATACATATTCTCATACATACTTAGAAATGCATATAAATTAGTTTTTCTTGAAAAAATCACTATAAAAATAGGTCATATTTAATGTATTAGACGATCAAACTGCTTGACTATATTTGAAGCGACAGCGAGAAGAACAAATTAAATACGTTAACGTATCCAGTATATATATAGTTAGGTACCTCATCATAACGAATGAGTGGAAGCGGAGTATGTGCGGATTCTCCTGCACTATTCTGTGTTATTTAAAAGTTTTCCTAAAAATAAAGTTTGAATTTTTAAATAATGCAATCATATCAAATGCAACTTATATTTATGAATAAAGATATAATATTTTTAAGCGACAATAACTGCGATAAGTTATTAAAACGTATCCCAACTATATACATTATATGAGCAGGTGATTGTAAAATCAAATGGGCAAATGTAAAATTATGTTTATCATAATAGTAGAGCTTGTATATTATAACAGAAATGAAAACCTAAACGATATCAGTAAGAATGTGTTGATATTTACCATCTAAAAATATATTTCGCAAATGGATCCAAGATTTCGCGGCTTCTACAATGGCTGCGGTGGAGCTACTGTTGAGCGGAAACGAGATGGACAATCTTACGATACGAGAGGAATAGAGATAGCAGAGTCGGCAGCGCTAATCAACTCTCTGTTGTCCTCGATGAGTGATCAGGGACGCATTAAGATGGAAATATTTTGTTTTTGGTTCGCATTGAAGTCTTGGAACATATTATTAACTATGCAAATTTAAAATGATCTATATTCCTCTTATGAAAATTAAATCTTATTTTAAACTCTTTTATTACATTTGTGACCGACAAACTAGAAGGTAGTAAATTATGGGTTGCGGGTTAGAATCCAGCTAAAGACAAATATTTGTGTGATGATTATAAATGTTTCAACACGAATGATGTGTGAAATATTCACACATAATTCGTGTTGAAAAAATATATATCAATGTAAATAAATTATAATGTTGGCTATAAGTAAAACACTAACTCGGCGATAGGCTCATCACCTGCCACCTTGTCCTATACAGGCTTAAATCTAGTCCGCTGTCTACTCCAGTATTGGTAATACACGTGAATATATAAAAAAAACTCCTTTATATTTAGACACGAGAATTAAAATGAATGTTAAACGGAAAAGATTCAAAACGAAGTTATTTGTTATACAGTAATTATAATTATCACTTCATAATTAATAAATAATATTTTTATAAATTATCACTTATAAATAAAAATTCTTCACGCCATTCCCAATAAAGGGGTTAACAAAGGTCTACACAATTAAGCTCTTTCGACCCATCTTTCACCGAAGACAATTTTTAAAATTAGGTTGTTATAATTTTCTTTATGTGATGAAGAGATTAAAAACAGGTGAATGCTCGCCTCGCTGCTCCAGCACGGAGGCTCCACACCTTCACGCAGCCTTAATTTTTTTAAATTATTATTTTCTAGTCATGTAGGTTTTCTTGCGAAATTTTCGTTCAACGTCACGTCACAAAGGAATTGTATTCGCGGCTGGTTGTAGGCGCTGGTGGCAAGAGGGCTGGTTCTTTTCTCGGTCAACGGTTAAGTCTAACCACGTATGGTGGAAATGCAGCCAGCGTTCATGGTACCATGCTACGTGGAGAATAGCTCTAAGATAATAATAATTTTTAGTTAATAAGTGTTGTAAATATTGACATAGTTTTGTTTGTGTACCTAGATAAATATACAGATATACATATAAAGGTCCATGACTCGAGTGTCAACATTCATATTCATTACTAAAATGTTTTCTTCGAATGGGATTCGAACTCGCAACCCTAGCTTCGAAGGTAAGTAGTTGAAAAACATTATTATACACTAAACACATCGCCAAAGACAGTTACGTTCCTGTGGGTGTTCCCACTGTTGTACAGGTTTCAAAACAGGGCAGGCACATGCACAACCATATACCCTGCGTATATGATAGAATATACCACCCCATTTTCCTTTGTGTGTCTTGATCTCGATTTTAAAAGCCCTAGTCGTAAAAGAAAAAAAAACGTTAAAAGACTAACGTTACAGTATTAGCATTCGGGAGGGCGTTTTCTTTTTCTTATTTATTTATTTTATTTAATAATTTATGCGCACACAAATATAAAAAGAAGAAATATAAAAAAATTAAAACGTTTGTACAAAGGTACTGCTTCTTTATAAATTATCTTGCAAGACGAATAAATTTTTGAGATCTTTCAATTAGTTTATTTTTACCTTCATTACAATATGTTTTTTATAAGATCGTATTTTAACGAGGCAACAGGAAACTTTTTCATTTTTGGAAAGAGGTAATAATCACTAGGGCCAGGCCTGAGGAAGAGACTATAGCATAGTGATTTAAAATATCGTAGCCTACCCTGTGCAGCCAATACAATACGACAACTTTGTCCTTATGCTATCCAAAAACTGATGCACCCTTTCTAAAGCATTGTATGAGTGTGCTTAATTTCAGGTTCATGCAAAATTAAAAAAGTAGTTGAATCAAAAACTGCCATTTCTGCAACTTGATTCTTCTTTAGCGGAGGTTACATCATTTTCTAATAGTAATTTTTCCTTTTTTCAACCAGTCCGATGTTCTCACCGCAAACATCTTGCACCACAGACGTTGATGCTCGTCAGTAGTATGCTGAATATTTGTGACATTTTTTGAGATCTAGTTATATTAAAGAATATTTTTAAGAGATAGATAGTTATTTTCTCCAATGACAATAGTGCAACTATAAAGGGAATGCATGAATGGGCCGGCTCGACCGGGGAAGTACCACGACCTCACAGAATACTGGCGTAAAGTAGAAGTCTTACAAACTTCTGCGTTTCGTCTGGTGAGTGCAGGTAACCGGTGGCCCACACACCGTCCTCCCCCAATTATGGAGGGGCACTCTTAGGGAGGGCAACGCATCTGCTAAGCCTCTGGTATTGCGGGTGTTCGTGGACGGCGGTAATCACTTACCATCACGTGAGCCACCTGCTCGTTTGCCTCCCTTTTCCTATAAAAAAAAGAATAGGAAATGTACTTTCTTTATAGAATTACAAATGATGAAAAACAGTCATTCATCTTGAGCAGTAATCACATTATTGTTCAGTAATCACTTGTTCAGTAGTCAGTAATAATTAAAGAATATTTCAAGTGATTGACAATGACATCCAAACGTGGCGATTATACCACATAGGAGGATTTTTATAATCGCTACGAGTACAATACTGGAAGGACCTGTTATTAAAACTAAAATGAAATTTGCAGGCTGCCAAGTATAGTTTCTGCCCATACACACATGTGTACATTTCTCCTTCATATAAGCACTGGTTATAAATGATGAAATATATAACTAAATTTTATTTTTAGCAAACAAATAAAATAACTATAAACGTACTTAATCACCAATCATTGATAAAAGCTATTTCGTTCCGGTCAAGAGTATAGCAATTGATAATTAATGGAGGCATAAACGTTTTATAACCTAAAGCTTTGGTTACATAAAATGTTATATGTATTTTAGTTAATAGGCCATTAAGCATTGACGGATAAAAATAATTTATACCCAAGTTAGATGGGTTAGATATAAGTTTATTACCTTAATACCAACAACTAGTTCAGTTTTAATAAAAATAGTAAATGAATATCTTCACGCAATTCCCAATACAGGGGTAGACAGAGGTCTAGACTAGACAATTAAATCCCTTCGACCAACCTTCCCCCGAAGATTATTTTCAGCAGCCTCAGGGTAAGCCGGCTAAAAAATGTTGGTCTGAGCTGCAACATTTGGACTGATCTCAATGATCAGAGTCATCGCAAAGGCTCAGTTTTAATGATGTTAGCTGTTATATCACTATCAATCGAAAAACGTTGAGCATTAATACGGATGGATAGATTAATAATTTGCATGGCACAAGGTGGTAAATTACTCTGTCCAAGAATTTATGCCTGTAACAACTACAACGCATTTGTAACCTTTGTCATGCATATGTTTGACTGCAAATGTTGTAGTTCTGTAGTTGTAATTTCATCACCAGTTAATATTCATTCGTTGATTTCATCACCACCTGGAAGCCAGGTACAAGCCATTCCCTGCTACCAGGTGCATCGTTACTTTATCTATCATCACTATTAAATGTCAGGCCACGGCGAATGTATAGAGATGTATCACAGTATCCTACGATTGTAGTGTAATGAAAATTAGCAGTTATTCCTGAAGGTCCAGTGCTGGACCTACCCAAGAAAACAACATAAGCCATAAGTCAGCTTGTCTTATATTGAAGATGACCTAAATGCCTGTTTGGTGCCTGATGGTGGGCGGTGGTGGTTACCGCCGTACCGGTGCCCTCGCCCACAGTTGTTCTTCATTATCGCAGTAATAATAGATATGTTTGGTACATATTTAAAAACTCAAGCATTTGTTTGAGTGTAAAAAGGTCAGTCCCCCCGTGACCACGGATGCTGTAAGGCATCCGAAACGACGGGAAATAAAAATAGTTTGTAAAAACGCGATAAAATCCGAGTAACGTTTTATTTTAAAATGTGTATTATTCGCCATTGTATTAAGTCACGAGACCCGAGTGGTTGGGTGGTCGGAATTTCGAGTCGAGAGACCCAAGTTCGATCCCCAGGCTCGTACCAATGGGTTTTTTCAAAACTTATGTACGAATTATATCGATGGCTTGGACATAAAGGCGGCGACGGGCTCACCACCTGTCACGTTGTCCCGAAAATGTCTTCGGTGGAAGGTGGGTCGAAGGGACTTTATAGTCTAGCCTAGACCTCTGTCTACCCCTGTATTGGGAATTGAGTGATGATATTTATTTATGTAGTATTCGCTTAAATACAAGTAATCATTATGTAAAAATGTAGTTTTTCAAGGGATAGTCATGCATGCACCCGACACTCCTTCGCACCAAAGGCCCGTGTAGGGATTGAGGACGCATATACACATATGTGCATATAACTTTATTTCTGCGGAAACAGAAATATCTACTCCAAGTTGTAACTGTTAAACTGATGTGAGTGCTTTTGCTAGTAAAAAATATCTTCATGCAATTCCCAACACGATTAAACAGAGGTCTAGACAATCTAGAAAAAGGCCCTTTCGTCTCACCTTTTACCGAAGATATTTGTAGGTTTTGCTCGTACGTACTTTTAAGGCATCACTTTGTAGTACACTAAAAGAACATCCTAATTTTTTTATAATTACTTTTATTTTAAAATAGGCTATTTGAAGAGCGCAGTATTTTGTGACTGGATAATTTTTGTTATTATAAATTTAAGTAATTTTGCTTTAATACTTAATGTAATTTTGTATACGGTCTTATATTTTATTTAATATCGTTCAAATTAACATGGACATGTCTTGTATTGGCCCATCTCTGGTGGTGTGGACGTGCGAACGTCACATGCCATACAGGCCAACTGAAAACCAGCGCTGTAGTCTCGTATTAATCGTATAGGCTACATCATTAAGCAGAATATTAACTGTTTGCTATTAAATCAAATCATTTATTTATTTATTTATATAAGTAATAAACATAACATCCATGAACATGATATTCTTCGTCAATTTTAATCTACCGCCGTTACGTAATGAGGTCCCTCGAATGGAGAAGAAACTGGCGAAAGAAACTACGTAGGTAAACTTTTCTTGCTTAGTTTTTTAATAAAAGAAATACAAAATTTAACACTCATTTAATTAGAAATTACATGGGAACGATTAACTATCATTAATATATTTATTTATATTTGTAATAATCCTTTTTGTACCGTTTTTCTTTGATTTTTCTTTTCGTTTTGCTTTGCACCTGTCAATAGGTGATGTACCTGTTAATATGTGATAGTATGAGTCATGTCCCTATATGTATGTTTCACAACAATTATTTTCTTTTGATACTATTTTTTTTATTCTTGTTTTGGTTTGAAATATACATACTGAAGATGTTCCAACTGTTTTGTCTTTCTTTCTCTCTTCTTCTGTTTAATTTGTCTATTTGGTCAGACGATAGATGAGCTCGAACAAAAGTTAAAAGAAATGAAACACATATTATAGGCTAAAATCTTTAATATTAACAACGATATACTCTACAAGATACAATAAACTTCCATATAAATTATACAATCTACGGGACCTCGCCACACTTCCACTCATTACACGACCGACCGTCTGACTATCGACGTTTTTGTTATTATCGACTTCGTTTCAACTTTTCAAATAATTACAGATGCCGAGATTTAAAATTATATACACATAACTAAAAAATGGAAAATGACTATTACAAAGAATTACTCTATATATACGGCTCTTTCTTTGCAAAACAAATTGCCAAACTTTTTTCTGAAATTTTTAAAATTTGCTAGTCTAAACGAAATCACATCATCAATCAACCGACTTTCCCGATTCATGACAAGGTTAATCATTGCACTATTATTTCAATTAGGTGATACAATATAACAAATAAAATCTCGGCTTCTGTATTTAATCGAATGCCTGCATCGCACCAAACAATCATACATACAAGTAACATACTTACTCATACAGAACAATAACTGTAATGAGTATAACCCTTGCATAGGTCAATGTGCCAACGTAATATTTTTACTAAACACATATGTAACACCAGATGGTTGACAGCTACGCAAGAGTGAGATTACATTTATGTTTTTATTTGCTTTATAACAACGTAATGTACCTTGACGTCGCGGAAGAATTAACGATGAAATGTATCACTCATGAAAACAGAAAAATACACAGTTTATTTTTACAACAGTAAGACAATTTGATAGGAATCATTCCTATAATAAGTAATCATTGGAAACACTTACAAATCAAGAATCCTTGTTTTCTACTGAAACAAAGTTTTGAAAATCAGAGAAATAAACATTTACTGTACAATGCCGCTTCTTAGACAATTTGTTAAATCACACATGTCAACTTAAGTCGCAATTTGCAAAACAAAAAATGCATTTTTAAGTTGTGTTTACTCTTAAAGTTTGATTTTACTGTTAAAAAAATTATCTCCTAATTTCAAATTTTCAAAATATTGTAGTTTTATTGAGGGTTACATATGTGATTTGACAAATTACGAAGTGAAATGTCTTATGTATGTGCTGAACTTAAATATATACAAAACTAAGTATCGAGTTCACAAACAAATTAAATGTATCGAAACAATATTATTGTACAATGCTAAAACGAAAAATAACATCAAAAGATGTTATATTAATATATGTAAATTTGTTTTTGAATTCGACACACAAACATGTAGGAAGATATACTAACTAAATACTAAAAAAAATATCAAAGATAATAGGGAGTCTAGTATTGTCAACGGTAAACCTATTTTAAACCAGTAACTTAGTTCAAAAAGAAAAGAACAGGAAACACCACATCAAATTTCACCGAAACAGGTGAAGGATCTTCCGGACAGCCGAATAAACTAAACAATAAAAAGATATCACTAGATCTATGCTTCGCATTTTGTTTTACTCAATAAAAAATGACTAGTTCGCGTTATATGTGAGATCTTGTCATGTCCGAAGTATCCTCCTACTTAAGTTAAATATATACTTTGTACGGGAGCAGCGAAGGAAGTCGGAAGGTTAAAAAGTATACTATTTAACAACATCTATATTATGTTATAATCTTTTTTTTAAACATTAATTACTCCACTTTGCTTCGAATGAAATGTTATATAGAAATCTAAACGACATTTATTTCACACTGCTAGTCCCGGCGATTTGCAATCAGCAAATCTAAAATGAAGAATTTAAACAACTTCAGAATAAAGCTATTGAAATTTTTTGTTATTTTATATTATCTGTTTATAAATGAAAACAACACTAAGAAATGGCTCAAACGAAATATAAAAATACGTATAGCACAATGAAGTTGAATTTTGACAAATTAGTTTGAAGTTGGTTAATTTCTCACGAAAAAATTGTACAGCGGATTGCCCTAAAATATTTATGAAAAGTTCATGTGAAGCCTGAAGTATAATTTAGGACTTGGTTTTGTTAAAAGTATCGCCAAATAAGGCATAATAATACTAATGTTATGACGACAAATTTTTCTAATTTTGAGTTGAAGTCCACTCAGAATTAATTTAAAAAATATTTTCTTTTTTATTGCAGAAGTATTACTACTATTACTACTGTTTTATATATTGTTATTATATTTTATTTTAAACCAAATCTCTTGAATATTGTTCTTTTACAATTTAATTGGTCAATAATACTGGGTGCGCTCCGCTGTACGGCAAGGATATGTATGTAATCAGTTTAACACTATTGTATGTATGGTTTTTTTTTTTGATAGAAATGGTCGTATACATGAAAGGTTTAACGTCGCCCATTTCTTGTATCCGGATGCGGTCGCCTCTGGTGATTTAGAACTGTAAACAATCAATTCAATTTATAGTTAATGCCATTTAAAATAAATAAAAAAAATATCTTCAAGCAATTCCCAATACAGTGGTAGACAGAGGTCTAGTCTAGACATTTAAAATACAAGCAATTTTACGAAGTTAGCGAGAAATTGTCACTTTGTGCACTTTACAATAGTTACAAGGCACTTGTAACTATTTCAATGCCATTCTGAGCATAATAGTATAGTCGTGAACTAAATTTGTTTGAGGCATTATGTATCTTAGTCATATAGGACTCTGATTTTAGTCCTGAGAACATATCTGCAAACTTGTGCTTTTGAAGTTGGTGGCATGTGATCACGGCTGTGTCAGTCACTTACCATCAGGCAATCAAAAGGAACCCTTAGGAGGTTACACTGCTTGTAGGGTCGAATGGCAGTTAGTAGAAAAAATAGGGTGGAATATTTGACTTTGCAAAATAAATCTTAGGAAACTTTACCTGGATGCACAGGACCGGGGGAGCGTCTGCACCAAGTGCCTGGTGACATCTGTCATTAGAAAGATATAAGTTGAAAATTATATATTATATTCTTATAATTGAGAGGTAAGCACAAAATAAAAGCACAACAAAGGAACTAACAAACCAACAAACATAGTGACTCTTCCGTACGACCAGGTTTGCCGCTATCGCCACGCTCAGGAAGCGGATTGGCGATGGTAGTACCGGACACCTCGACCTCTAGAGGCTGGTGCCCGTCTTCGGTCTGTTTACTTCACGGCCAATTCTTTTCTATTTGGTCCGGAATTTTTTCGAGATGGTTAACCCGCCATCTGTCGGTATCCAATTGAATTTTAAAAGCTTTTTCTTTTAGTCAACTATTACGAAACCCACAGGAAATCGTGGGTGGTAGTGTTCTACCCCTCGATACCACACGACCAAAGCTTCTTGTAGTACACGCAATTCCCAAATCCACTGATCCCGAACCGAAGATATTTTCGGGGCAACGTGACAGGTGGTGAGCCCGTCGCCGTCTTTAAGTTTTTGAAAAACCCATTGGCTCGACTCTGCCTCCTAGGGATCGGACTCAGGTCTCTTTAGTCGAAATTCTGACCACCCAACCACTCAGCTATCGTGCAGCATGCCTTAAAAATAAATAAATATCTTCACGCAATTCCGAATACAGGGGTAGACAGAGGTCAAGTCTAGACAATTAAGTCCCTTTGACCCACCTTCCACCGAAGATATTTTCGGGACAACGTGACTGGTGGTGTGCCCGTCGCCGACACCAGGGCTTGCAGCACACAATTAGCTAAAACTTAACACTAACCTGTCGAAACAAGTAAGGCGGCCTATACTGGAACGGTATCGGGTTGACGCTGCGGTTCCTGCTCATCCCCTCCAGCCTCCTCTCGCCGTCGCCCCTGCCATCCGCGCCGTCGCCGGGCCGCTTCTGGTGGGTGGCAGCGCTGGCGGCGCCGTCCGCGGCCCTGCCATCCAGCTGCCGCTCCTGGCGCTGCCGGCCCCTGTGCTGGCCGTCCGGCCGCTGCTCGTGCCGGTGGTGATGCGGCGCGAATTCGAAACTGCGACGGTTGTCGTGGTGATCTGCAAGCGACAAGTATTTAACAGTGGTGATGCCACGCGTCAGCTTTTGTTGTTGCATGAATGGGGCCGGCTCGACCCGGGGAAGTACCGCGACCTCACAGAATACTGGCGTGAAGTAGGAGTCTAACAAGCTTCTGCGTTTTGTCTGGTGAGTGCAGGTAACCGGAGGCCCACAAGAATTAGGGGGGCTATAACTCTGGTATTGCGGGTGTTCATCGACGGCGGTAATCACTTACCAACACGTGAGCCACCTGCTCGTTTGCCTCCCTTTTCTATAAAAAAAAGTATGATTTTTAAGCAAGTAAGTGTGAAATGTGATCATTGTTATTAAACACAGAGGGAACCATTTTGAAAATAATTTAAAATTTTAGTAGGAACGGCTTGCTCCACTGCTTCACATATTATACACGATAGCCACGTTAGCCGAGTGGTTGGGTGATTAGGGGTGAAGAATAGAGTCAAGAGACCAGCATTCGATCCCCGAAGCTCAAAAAACTAAAAACTTATGTACGATTTATATCGTTAGCTTGGACATAAAGGCGGCAAAGGCGGCTATAGGCTGAGCACCTGTCACGTAGTCGAAAGGAATTAATTGTCTAGGCCTCTGTCTACCCCTATTTAAAGATTGGTGTGAAAATATTTATTTATTATTTAACTAATCTACCAAAAAAATCACAAGACAATGTTCATCGAGTCAGCTAGTAAATTACAAATGGATATCGCAAAAATTTTCAGAAAACATAAGTTACGTGCTTACAGTTATTCCTCGCTTGTATATTCCTTATTGAGTTTACGATCGCACGAGCTGCGGAACTCAGTTGGTGTTCCTCGTTGGGTGTCCGTCTGTAAACGAATATGTTTTAATTATTAATTTTTATATTCACCATATTCTCCATATTTTTTAATCATAGTTTTTTTATTATTTAGATTTATGTTTTGTAGGAAACCTATATTTGTAACTTGAAACTAAAATGTTACAGAGCATGGTAAAATTACGATATTTGTCACTTTTTTCTCCAAGGGAAAAATCTTTGAAATGGACGAGCTCTGAAAATCGCAATTGTTAACAACAGAGGAAGGAAGTCGGGAAAATCATTTCGAATTGCAAACCAAGATATATTAGACTGATATACAAAAAACAGCTACCACGAAAGGCTTTGTGGAGTCTAAATAAACCGTTTTAATGATAAATGAGCGGTTTTAACACAAGTAATAAGATACGATAAAAAAACAGCAAAACTCTTACCCCATAACCCTACCGTTGAAGTGATTATTCATCGGATAGTTCCCCAAAATACCGGTACCGCTATTCCTCCTCTTCCATTCGTCTCTTTTGAATCCTCTATCGGTGTCTCTCTCCCTCGTATTCAACTGCGCCATTTGCTCCTTAATCTGTTGTATCTTCACAGCGATCTCGTTCGAATTCTGCCGGCTTAGGTCGCGATTCACCTCTCTGTTGTTAACCGGGTTCGAGACTTCCCGGTTTGCGTTCTTGTCTTCGAAATGCGGTTTATCGTCGGGCGTGTTTCGAGCCGACCCGGATATGGAGTTCCGTTTGGATAGTCTATGGTTACTTGTGACGCTGTTCCGGCGCGGCGCTTCCAGCTGCTTCTCCAAGACCGGATAGACCGGTTGGCACAGTTGGTACGGCTGTGGTATCACCTGGGATGAATTGTTTTAGTCATTAAATAATATGTAAGCGATACCTAAACTAGATAAATAAGATTCAGAGTAGAACTGCATCCGTTTATGGCTGAATCATATATTTTCATCTGTTAATATAACAGATTTTGTTATTAAATTAAAGAGAAAAAATGTGGCAAAGGTCGCGGGTTCGGATCCCGCTCGTTTCAGTTGAAATTCAAAACATTTTTTTCTCTTTAATTTAATAACAAAAAGTTCAGCATAAATTATAATACTTTAAAATCAATAAAAAAGTCACCCTACCTGCTTCGGTCTTAATATCCATGACTAGCACAAACAAACATAGTCATGACACAAATATTTGTGCAACCAAATAGGCTATGGGGGCACATCCGGGTCTATAGACTGAATTTGCGAAAAAAAAAACAGTTTGGCGAAAGTCAGAATAAGTGACACATAGTTAAACAAATAAAATAGTGAGTTTTACCGGCGGGTACACGACGTTGTACTGCGGGTACACGTTTGGGTACACGAGCGGGTACAGCTCCTGTACCAGCAACTTGGGCGGCGCCACCGGCCACTGCACCGTCTCCTGGTATTGCTGCAAACGACGAATGGATAACATGAGAAATGTACTTAAAACAAACATCTTCACGAGTGGCGTCCCACAACAACATTCGACAACTTCCACTCAACTACAACAACTTCCACAATTCAATAACTTACACCAGTATAAGTTGGGTGAAAGGTGGGTAGAAAAGACTTTAATTGTCGAGACCTCTGTCTACCCCAGTATTGGGAACGGCGTGAAGATTTTTTTTTAAGTATAAGTAAAAACTACCACTAAGTATATATGTAATGTACTTACCGGGTAGTGAGGCATCTGCTGCGGTAGAATAACGTTCGTGACGGGGTACTGCGGCACTTCCACTTGGCCGTACGACACGTTGTAACTGCAACACGGACAAATATGTACAATTGAGGAAATACATACAACAATCCTATATGAATAGGTTGAATCCAGACCCGAGAAGATGTAGAAAACAATGTTTTCTATATCGTACCGTAAGGGAATCGAATCCGGGGAGTCTTCACGGTGCAGAGCAGACGCTGTGTACACACATTCGTTTATGGTTATAATCAATATAATACTTTTTTGTATGCTTGTTTGAGTAACGTCACGCAAAAACGCCTGAACAGATTTCAAAACCATAAATGTAGAGAGTTGATAGATGCTTTATACCGGAATAAGTTTGCGATTGCTGTGAAAGAAATCTAAACCATGATTTGCTTTTAGGGATATCTAGAAAAGTAAAAAAGCTTTTTATACTTCTGAACTTCTCAAAAGTTACCTAAAGCCAATTTCTGTTCGGTAAGTGAAAGCCACAGAATTTTGAACTTTACGAAAGTTGAAAACTAAGGCTGTCAGGATCAATTTAACTTTTCTTCTAACTCTGTTAATGTTGTACGTTCCGCCTCCAGAACCTTGACAATCACCTGAAGAAATATCAAACCGTTATGGGAAAGACTTGTAAAGACTTTTTCAACAGTGGCAGAGCCACGCATCAGCTTTTGTTGATGCATGAATGGGTCGGCTCGACCGGGGAAGTACCACGACCTCACAGAATACCGGCGTGAAGTAGAAGTCTAACAAACTTCTGCGTTTCGTCTGGTGAGTGCAGGTAACCGGTGGCCCACACACCTCTCTCCCCAATTATGGGGGAGGGGGGCACTCTAAGAGAGGCAACGCATCTGCTATGCCTCTGGTATTGCGGGTGTTCATGGGCGGCGGTAATCATCACGTGAGCCACCCTTTTCTATAAAAAAAAAAGATGCGAGCTCGTTACCCTCGGTGCTGATGCTGCAGGGCGGCGGGGTCGCAGGTGCTGCTGCAGGCGCCGCACGCCGCGCCAAAGTCCGCCGCGTACGGGTAGCTCGGGTCTGACACACACACACACACAAACATACCAAACGAGGGTCGGCAGAGTCGTGAGCGTTACATTTCTACTCCTTAACTATCGAGTTGGCATGTGTGCTCCTAGAGTTTATTGCAATTTGAGCTCTATTAATATCCCGTAAAGGTCATTTTAAAAGTCTGCAATCAACAAACAAATAGCGTTATCCCTACACTAATAGTTAGCATAATAGTATCGCATATACGGTTTGAAGTGTACGCAAAATCGTCGTATGGCAAAGCAACACACAGACTTTCCCTTTAATATATTCCATAAAAGATGTTCCAGAAATTGATTTTGTCCCAATGGTACTAACAATTTGTCACCCCCTTTCGTAAAAAAAAAAAAGCAAAAAGGCAAATGGAGGACAAAGATGGAATGCCACATATCTCGTAATTACACAAGCTCTTTCACTGGCTCTTTATACCATTAAAAAAACGTGCCATAATAGTAGTTAAATTACGTTTTGGCGGCACTCCTACACCCCAGAGGTAGAGAAGAAATCTTCCAGCATTAAAAAGTAGTGTTTAAAATATTTTATGAGGCGTGTCGCGATAGTTGAGTAGTTAGGAGACCGGAATTCAAGTCACAGACCCAAGTTTGATCCCCAGGTGATGGGTTCGTACCAATGGTTTTTTTTTTCAAAACTTATGTCTGATTGATATCTTTGGCTTGGACATGAAGACAGCGACGGGCTCACTACCTGTCAAAATTATCTTCAGTGAAAAGTGTATTTATATAAATATTTCATATATATATATATATATATATATATATATATATATATATATATATATATATATATATATATATATATATATATATATATATATATATATATATATATATATATATATATATATATATATATATATGAGAAAACTGGATTTTTTAATACTAATTATTTCAAAATAATTTACGCAACGTACGCTCATCATGTATGCCTCAGTCATTATACTTACCAATTCGGAAGGTCGTGTCATTCGTGTGCGGAGAGGGGGCCAGTTGCTTCGGCTCCTCCGCTTGTTGCGGCAGAATTTGTTGGAACACTGGTTGTATCGGTGCATCCTAACAAAATAACATAATATTTATCTTATATATGGCTTTTAATATTTCACCTTATTACCAACAGAGTAAGTAATTTTGTATTATTTGTTATTTTCTTTGTGCAACGTTGTATTTATGCTAGCTGCCTGCGCTTCTTCGTCTGTTCCACATTTATTTTTTCGACTTCCTTGATACTTATTGTAATATTAGGATTTTTTTATTGATTTTAGGATTTCTTTATTGATTATGATTATTGATAAAATTTAGAAATTTGATGTATTTTTCAATATGTTTATCAATATGTGTGTTACACTATCACGCTGTGCAACGGCTAGAAGAAATTAGTGTATCCTGGATTTTAAAACACGCTATTCTGAAAATATTGTCTAGTCAATAAATCTGTTCCGTGTAGGTGGTAAAAAAACTTACCAATCGACAAGGGTTCACAAACGGGTAGGCTTGGGGCATAGGCGACGGGTACACCACATTAGTCAGCGACATTGGACCTAGAAAGTCTTAATTATTACACATTTATTCCATAATCACGGTATATAGACAATTTAAATTCATTAATTCCAAATTATTCTATAAATTTTGAACATATATAAACACTAATATAAAGAAAAACAACATAATTATAGAATATTAGCATTCATATACATCACTAACGACTCTCATAGATGCAATGAGTTTAGTTAGTGTACAACCTGCCTTAAAGCTTCGCAGGTTCGATTGATCACTTAGGAAGATTTATACGAAAGTGTACAATCTTCACGCAATTCGAATACAGGGGTAGACAGAGGTCAAGTCTAGACAATTAAGTCCCTTTGACCCACCTTCCACCGAAGATATTTTCGGGACAACGTGACAGGTGGTGAGCCCGTCGCCGTCTTTATGTCCAAGCCAACGATGAAATTCGCACATAAGTTTTTGAAAAACTCATTGGTACTGCCACCAGGGGATCGAACTCAGGTCTCTCGACTCGAAATTCCGACCACCTAACAACTCGGCTATCGTGACTTTTTTAAAGTGTACAATCGTGACAATATAATAATTTAATTACAACGATCTATTTCGCTGTATCTTTGTTTTGCAATAAACAATTTGTAGGCCTGCTGCTCTTCAAGATAACCTGTAAAAAATCGCTTGTGTACTCCTAGGTATCCTAGGAAGGTTGACGCCGTTACCACTCCACTTATTTAGTCGATACTGCGTTATCGATATTAAATAATTATAAATTTTTCGATAAGGATGAGAAGTGTTTATAATAAAACAAATTGCATCACAAAATGTAATGAATGGTGATAAATAATGATGTGCTCACGAAAGACTTCTCAGAAAAGGGAGGCGTAGTGGATGCTATGAAAAGGCCACCTAACAACTGTGTCGAAACGTGTGTCTAGGAAACGCCTTTTTCTGTGTTATTGGTCGTACTTGCGATTTCTTCTTCATCCATATTAAACAGCTATTGGTGCACACAAAATAACTTGAATAGTTGCGATTTAACACTGCAATGGCAGAATTAAAAGTCACGATAGCTGAGTGCAAGGGTGGTCTGAATTTCGAGTTGAGAGACCCGAGTTCGATCCCCAGGAGGCAGGCTCGTACCAATGGGTTTTCAAAACCTATATACGATTCATATCGTTGGCTTGGACATTAAGACGGCGACGGGCTCTCCACATGTCTAGTTGTCCCGAAATATCTTCGGTGGAAGGTGGGTCGAAGGGACTTAATTGTCTAGATTAGACCTCTGTCTACCCCTGTATTGGAAATGGCGTGAAGATTTTTATTACTTTTAATTGCTGAATTAAAATAAATAAATAAATAAGTTCGCGCTATTCCCAATACAAGGGGTAGACAGAGGTCTCTCGACAATTAAGTCTTTAGAAAGAACCCATTGGTACGAGCCTGCCACCTGTGGATCGAACTCGGGTCTCTCGACTCGAATTTTGATCACCCAACCACTCGGCTATCGTGACTTCTGAATTATAATGCGTTATATTGAAATAACTATGATTTCGGTATCAACAAGTTTGTTCTCCCGTCAAGGACAACACTCGTACATAAGATAAAAGTATGAGGCGACGGTTGGGCGCGGCGCATTTCCAGTTCCTAATTTGTTAGAGTTCCAGCGGACTAACGTCGATGGTAATGGATATAACTAAGGCACGTCAACGGATAGTTGACTAGAGGTCGTGGTACACATCTGAATATGTGAATGCATAGTTTTAGTTAAAGGAAGATTCAAATACAAGGTTTTTGGTAAACACCCTCCAGACTGGACTATATATATTGTCTGTAAAAAGTTCTTGTTAATTTTGAATTAAAAGTGCAGGAATAAATAAATGATAGTGGCCATTGAGTAACCTTGCACTTATCAAGTGTCATCTGGTTGGACTTTTGATGGTTCATTGATGATAATTCGTGCAATGAAGCCACATAGTAAAAAAAGTCTTCTGTACATTAATTTAAACAAACAAAAATAAATCAAATCGAATATGTCTAATATTAACCACTGAACTGAACATATTCACATATGGTTTACTATTAGGGATCTATTAAAGTATTACCAAAGGTTTAATGCCTAAAAAATTATTAGAACTAATTTCTTTGGAGTTTAGACCTATGATAGAACAGGAGTTGCGTTTATACAAATTGTATATGCCTAAATGTGTATGTATAAATATTCATATAAATATTCATGTTACAATATATAAATATTGTTGGGTGGTCGGAATTTCGAGTCGAAAGACCCGAGTTCGTTCCCCAGGTGCCACCAGGTGTACCAATGAGTTTTTCAAAACCTATATACGAATTTTATCGTTGGCTTGGACATAAAGACGGCGACGGGCTCTCAACCTGTCACGTTGTCCCGAAAATATCTTCGGTGGAAGGTGGGTCGAAGGGACTTAATTGTCTAGACTTGACCTCTGTCTACCACATTATTGGGAATGGCGTGAGGATATTTATATTTATTTTATTTATTTTATTTATTATAAATATTCATGTTACAATATATAAATATTGTTGGGTGGTCGGAATTTCGAGTCGAAAGACCCGAGTTCGTTCCCCAGGTGCCACCAGGTGTACCAATGAGTTTTTCAAAAACTTATGTAAGAATTTTATCGTTGGCTTGGACATAAAGACGGCGACGGGCTCTCAACCTGTCACGTTGTCCCGAAAATATCTTCGGTGGAAGGTGGGTCGAAGGGACTTAATTGTCTAGACTTGACCTCTGTCTACCACATTATTGGGAATGGCGTGAGGATATTTATATTTATTTTATTTATTTTATTTATTATAAATATTCATGTTACAATATATAAATATTGTTGGGTGGTCGGAATTTCGAGTCGAAAGACCTGAGTTCGTTCCCCAGGTGCCACCAGGTGTACCAATGAGTTTTTCAAAACTTATGTAAGAATTTTATCGTTGGCTTGGACATTAAGACGGCGACGGGCTCTCAACCTGTCACGTTGTCCCGAAAATATCTTCGGTGGAAGGTGGGTCGAAGGGACTTAATTGTCTAGACTTGACCTCTGTCTACCACATTATTGGGAATGGCGTGAGGATATTTATATTTATTTTATTTTATTTTATTTTATTTTATTTTATTTTATTTTATTTTATTTTATTTTATTTATTTTATTTATTTTATTTATTATAAATATTCATGTTACAATATATAAATATTCATGTTACAATATATAAATATTGTTGGGTGGTCGGAATTTCGAGTCGAAAGACCTGAGTTCGTTCCCCAGGTGCCACCAGGTGTACCAATGAGTTTTTCAAAACTTATGTAAGAATTTTATCGTTGGCTTGGACATAAAGACGGCGACGGGCTCTCAACCTGTCACGTTGTCCCGAAAATATCTTCGGTGGAAGGTGGGTCGAAGGGACTTAATTGTCTAGACTTGACCTCTGTCTACCACATTATTGGGAATGGCGTGAGGATATTTATATTTATTTATTTTATTTATTATAAATATTCATGTTACAATATATAAATATTGTTGGGTGGTCGGAATTTCGAGTCGAAAGACCCGAGTTCGTTCCCCAGGTGGCAGTACCAATGAGTTTTTCAAAAACTTATGTAAGAATTTTATCGTTGGCTTGGACATAAAGACGGCGACGGGCTCACAACCTGTCACGTTGTCCCGAAAATATCTTCGGTGGAAGGTGGGTCGAAGGGACTTAATTGTCTAGACTTGACCTCTGTCTACCCCTGTATTGGTTATGGCGTGAGGATAATTATATTTATTTATTTTATTTATTATAAATATTCAGTAGTAGAAAACTCCGAGTTTCGGTGTAGCAGTGTAATATATATGGAACCAAACGTTATGTGACGTCACTTAATATTTGTGTAATTTTTGGTACATCGACTAGCAGTAATTTACCTTGGATAAAGTAGTCTATTTCACCGTGCGGCTATCAAATAAAATAGGCAATTTTAAAAATAACTCACGCATATTAGGGTCCGGCATCGGAACGGGCGTGACCTTGGCTTGCAGCATGGCGTTATGCAGATTCGCCATGTCCGCTTGTATGTATGCTTGGTTGGGGATTACTTGTGGTGGCGATGTCACCTATCACAAAGAATCGGTAAAAAGTATTTTATTACGACGGCTATCATAGAAAACAAAGCTAACAGTCTATCCGTTGGTAGGTGACTAATGCAGTTCATAACTACATACAATATACCATACAAGGTAAACATAAAAATGGAGTTTTTTTTTCCACAAAAATGTGTGAAAAACTGGATTAAAGATTTTTAAAATCATATGTTGGTCAAGTCTATACTTGTGGTAGGAGAAATAGGGAATAACAAGGTTGCTACCTGTATGATTTCGTTTAGTAGGATTAATCTACCAATATTTACAGTACAAACTGACTAAAAACTGAGGCTATTTGAACTTTTTGAAAACAAAAAACATAGCCTATGTATCAATTTATAATTCTTTAGACTATGATGTGTATGGGGTACATCCAAACCTGGGTCTTCAAAAGTTATGATACAATAAACAAAATTACAAAGTTAAATAGTGTAACAGTTAACAGTTAAATAGTGGTTGATAGAGATATAGACAATTAAGTCCTTTCGACCGACCCTCCACAGATGACACATTAAAATAGAAATAAATATATGAATCGTAAAATAGCAAATTTTTTTTGAGCAGGCATGTAATTGGTGCACACAAATACCAACCAATACCACCAGCGACTACGACTTTGTATACTAAAACACTTGGAATACTATTAAGCTTTATTTTGTATATCGCCAAAGACTCACCTCATCATTCCTGAATCCATGTATATAATTTGGCTGCGCAACGTACTGACCCATTTCTTGACCTTCGTGAAGGATCTTGTTCACTAATCTATGATTAGCCAGGGCTTCGTTATTCCTATGATTTACAGCTTCGAATGACTTCTGCTGTTCTAGAGACGGAGTCCGCTGGCTCGGCGAGCCATTGTACTGTTGACTTTCGTAAACTTGTCTCTGGTGTGACGTAGCCTCGTAAGCTCTTTGATTACTTTCGTACGGCAGCCGTTGATTGTTTTCGTATGCTCTATGGTTTTCTGCCGGTTCGTGTACTGTTTTTGGATTTGGCGCGGCCTCGTACACCTGTCGTGGACTCGTTTCAACCGCCTTTTGCTGTATTTGCTCGTACTGCGGCCGGCTAGGTGGGGATTCCGCGTTCGTTTTGTTGTTGGTGTCGGTGTTACTGTCGAGACGAGCTTTGATTGGGCTGGCTGGAATTGAGTTTGGTTTCTCCTCCGATTGGTTTGGTGGCTGTGAAAATATATTATTTATATACATTTTTCTAAATGTATTAATAACATAATGTATGTACAATAACATGACAAGAAAAAGTATTTAACCTTCAATTAATTTAATTAACTCACGATAGCCGAGTGGTTGAGAGGTCGGAATTTCGAGTCCAATGGGTTTTTCTAAAAACTTATGTACGAATTATATCGTTGGCTTGGACATAAAGACGGCGACGGGCTCACCACCTATCACGTTGTCCCGAAATATCTTCGGTGGAAGGTGGGTCGAAGGGACTTAAATGTCTAGACTAGACCTCTGTCTATCCCTGTATTGGGAATTGCGTGAAGATATTTATTTTTTATTTAAATTAATTAACTAGATTGAAAGTTAGATTCGTAAGTAGCGTGGTAACAGAACCACATCAAAAACTCTATTCATCATTACTTAGTTATTTATTAAATCGTGTGTTCAAACAATTGTACAAACTAAACTTGGTGAGTGGTTAGTCACTTATACACATAGCAATATAAATTAAATCTTTATTGACATTGATTTGACAAGTAATAAAAAAATAATTGATGAATGTTATAATAGGGTATCTTGATTGTGCGTGTGCCCTTTTAACCAAAGAAACGTGTGTACGAGAGTAAGAAGTACCAAGAGTAAGATTTGCAATTTCTTAGGTAAATACCATTTCTGGTGAGTTCTTGCTAGAGGACTCCTGCCGGCGACATTCGCAACAACACTTTGTGCGACAATCCTCACTAGGTTGACACTCGCATTCTGGAAAAAATGTCTAATATTAACTTTTGCTTATGAAAAGATACGATGCATAACATTACATAATGCTATTGATTGTTTAGCAAATTATATGTACGCATCACTTAACAAGAACCTGAACCTAGAAACCGAACTCGTTTTCTAGGTCTAATTTTAAGACCAAGATATACAACTACACATACTATACGAATCTAATATATAAAATCCTCATGTGTTCATTGTATTAGGGGACACACTCCTCCTTCTATATGATAAGAGTAATCCAGCCCTAATTTTCTTTTTTTTTGACAATATATTTTATTTTTATCTCATGTGGTCTTAAAAAATATATACAATCCCAAATTTTCACCCTTCTATCACCAACCCCCATTTTTGTAGACATATATTTATAAACGTTATTTATACATGTCTCCGATCTTATAAAATAGCACTTTTTATTAAATAAAAACTCCTATATACACGCTGTAACACTCCTATAACACACTATAACCCTCCACTACAATATAACACTCCTGCTATATAACACTAAACGACGCAACTCAAGCCCTCGGTGTTTTTAGTTTGAAAAATAATATTTCTTGGGCTTCGTGGCCATGAGCTAAATGCGCCACTTATGAAAACGATATTTCTAAGAACAAAATAGCTTATACCTTACCATTGTCAATAAACGAGTGTTGTTTTTCTAACCTTCCCCTTCGCTTCTCGTTATTGGGATCCGCCTATATTAAGCATAAAAGCAAAATGAAATATAGAAATTCATACATAGAAAAAAGTATAAAATATAAAATAAATAAATAAATAAATATTTTCACGCAATTCCCAATACAGGGGTAGACAAAGGTCTAGTCTAGACAATTAAGTCCCTTCGACCCACCTTCCACCGAAGATATTTTCGGGACAACGTGACAATTGGTGAGCCCGTCGCCGTCTTTATGTCCAAGCCAACGATGTAATTCGTACATAAATTTTGAAAAACTCATTGGTACTGCCACCTGAGGATCGAACTCGGGTCTCTTGACTCGAAATTCCGACCACCCAACCACTCGGCTATCGTGACTTATATAAAATATATAATAACAATTAAAATATGTAAAATATGTAAAAAAAATAAATATATAATGTAAAAATATACTAATATAAACTTATAACTTTTGAAGCCCTCACATCGTTCCTATAGCCAACGCAATCAATCGCCACGTTTGACAAGCAGTAACCTTCATCTTGCACCTTAGATGCAGCAGCTTGTTACCGGTACGCTGAAATATTGGTCTGGTATTTTTGGAGGTGGTTATCCCGCTATATGTCGCTAGCCAATGTCATTTTCTAGTCTTACCTTCAGTCGCCTTTTAAGACATTCACGGGAAGAAAGATAAGTATGCCGTAAGCACACTGCCTCTAGCATAAAGTTACTTATCGTTCTTCTTTATTTTAACTAAAGGTGATCAACTTGAAAATAGTACAGGCTACCTAATAAGTAAATAACGGCGTTTAGTTTGTTAGGCAAATTGATTGGAGGTTGTAGTGATGATTGACAATTCATTCAGATTTATTCATTCATTCGTTCTTTGAAATTCATTCAACTACATTGGTACTACTCAAGCCTACGTCATTTGGAATGTAGGCTACTACAAACTAGGTTTTACCATTTGTAATATTACCACAAAAGTAATTTTTTAATGTTTTTCATAAAAATTCGAAAGGTTACCTTCAATTGATCGTTTTGTAAATATACACTGGGATCGTGTAGAATCGGCGGATTAGCCGGATCGAAGTGATACAGGCTTCCGTCTGGATTTGTGAGTGGACGACCAGTCTGAAATTTATTAATATATTACATAAAATGTTCACACACCATTACGTCTGTTAATGTTAAGTTAATAATATCAATTATATAAAGGCGTGCGATCATTAAGGCCATACTTGTGGGTGAATGACGAGTGCTCCCGGCGGCACAGCTGATAAGTCTGTGACAGCCCAAACTAAAACTCCGCCTTCAACTCCAGGCTCGGGACTAGCTCCTCCTAGACAATAGACAATTTAAATTTAATTTAACATTTGATTTAAAAGTCCTTGAACATGGAATAGCTATAAACTATAAGTATTTACATTAATTCTATGTTTAATGCAACATTCGTAATTTTAATTTTTATTGAATTTACAATCACACGAAAATTATAAATGTGAAAGTTTATGTTTGGGTGTGTAAAATTTATGGTTTATGTCGAAGATATCTGAACATAATTATGTTGAGAATTTTGATTTACAGTATTGCAGAACCGGAGATGCATATAGGTTGCAAATTTTTCTCCGAGAAATTAAAGATTCTCCAAGAATCTCGCCAGAATTCTAATGTGATGCGCAAACGAAGTCACGAACAGAAACCAATAAATATTAAATGTCTAAGTTTCGAATTGTGTATATCTGTTACATGTTTATCATGTAGCAACGCGATAGATTTGCAAGAAAATAAAGCTTATATTCTCAATTACTAGACCTCTGTCTACCCCAATTCTGGAAAGATGCATGAAGTTAAAATCGTAGTATTCTCAACTATAACTGCATTTTGATTGTTCTGAATAGCGGTTCGCACTAGAGAACTATCTTATATAAGTACACTCACCCGTAGGCGATGGCGTGACAGAGTCGGTGCTCCTCAAACTGAGGGTTTTGTATCCAGAGCTGGACGGCGAGAGGCGCCAGCTGCTCGATGCTAGATCACCTACGACAGTCGTAATAATTATATGAAAATGTACCGATAAAGTATGCAATTATAAGGTCATTATATATTGTAAGAGAAATGAAGTACTATAATGAATATTTTTTTATATCTGTGACTCAAAAGCAGTGTATTCATTATAGCTTATGAATTTAGTTCGAAAATATATGCTAATTTAATTACTTATGCAGTTCGATCAGGACAACATACATACATACATACATATAATCACGCCTCTTTCCCGTAGGGGTCGGTAGAGACCACTTCTTTCCACTTGCTACGATCCTTATATACCTGTTTCGCTTCGTCCACTTTCATTATTCCCTTCATACATTCTCTTCGATTCAAGGTACTCTTGACCTGGCCTTTTTCAGGACGTCCCTGATTTGGTCTTGAAACGTCCGCCTAGGTCTTCCCTTCCTACACTTCCATTCACACTCGCCTTATATGCTTTTTCGTCAATCGTTCTTCATTCATTCTCTCGACATGGCCAAACCATCTCAGCATACCTTTCTCAATTTTAGTCACTACATCTTCTTTCAGACCACAACGTTTCCTTATTTCACCATTCCTTATCCTGTCGCTCAGTTTAACTCCTAACATACTTCTTAATGCTCTCATCTCAACTGCATTTACTCTGCTTTCATGTTTCTTCTGCCATACCCAACTTTCACTTCCGTACATGAGTGTCGGAACCAAAACTCCCCTATGCACAGCCAAACGAGTCTTGTTAGACACCATCCGACTGCTCATAAAGGAGTGCAAAGCTCCATTCACCATGTTTCCTGCATTCACTCTTCTTTCAATATCACTCTCACACTTTCCATCTCTTGTGAACTTTGAACCCAGATACACAAACTCATTCACCTGTTCAATTTGTTCATCTCCAATCACTATATTGCAGTCTGTTATGACCTCATCTCTTTCAAACACCATTACTTTCGTCTTCTTTACATTCATCTTCATCCCCTTTCTAACAAAAGCTTCACTCATAGCAGTTACCATCTCCTGCAACTCCTCGGCTGAAGACGCAAGTAATACTTGATCATCAGCATAGAGAAAACATTTGACGAGTAACTCATTCATTCTCAACCCACTTTCATTCTCTTTTAAATCTGTCAAGCAATTGTCCATAAACAGATTAAACAGCCACGGTAACGCTACACATCCCTGTCTAAAACCTTTTCGATATTAAACCATTCAGTGTATGCCCCGTTTATCCTTACACAAGCACAGGAATCCCTATAAAGAGAATGCAATGCTCGTATGAGGATACTGCTGACACCTTTCACGGACAATGCTGACCACAATTCACTCCTCACCACTCTGTCATAGGCCTTTCTAAATCCACGAACGTGCAATAGACCTTCTGGTTTTAGCCAGACACTTTTCGGCTATGCACCGCAAGGAAAAGACCTGATCCGTACACCCCATTCCCTTTCTAAATCCCGCTTGTGCATCCCATACTTTTCGTCCGTTTCATTCACAACCCTTTCAATCAACACTTTCGCATACAATTTACCGACGACGCTGAGAAGGCTTATACCGCGGCAATTTACGCAGTCCTGCCGTGACCCTTTTCCTTATATAATGGCACGATTACGGCTTTGCACCAGTCTCCCGGTACTTGCCCATTTTGCCAGCACAAATTGAAAAGGCGGTACAGCTGACTAGCCACTAAGCCCTGTCCAGTACTCAGCATCTCGATGGTAATCCTATCATATCCGGCAGCCTTATCAAATCTCATACTTTTCAACGCTTTTACTATTTCATCCACGCTTATCTCACTGTCCTCAACATTTATATTAACCATGGAAGGTGCCGGGTGTTGTACCTGCACTTCCTCTCTTTCAAATAAACATTCAAAATACTCTTTCTATCTCTTTAACACATATTCTTCTCCTTTTATAATGCTCCCATCTTGACTCCTGATTGTATTCAGCTCCGAGGTAGAGGTTTTTCCTCTGGCTGTATTGACAGATTTCCATTAAAACTTGATTCCATTAAAATTTGACTGGAAATCTTCAGTGAGCCTCCTATCAAAATCATCCTTTTGTTCTTCTTTCTTTCTAGTCACAACATCTTTCGCAGCTGATTTGAATCTTTTATACTTCTTTCTCGCTTCCTTTATCTCGTCATTCGTCGCCTTTTGAAGTTTTGGTTAGCTTTTGTTGCTAACCAATGCAACCACGCTTTCTTCTTTTCTTGCACAGCCTTTTGTACATCTTTATCCATCCACACATTATACTTCTTTCTTCCTTTCCTTCGTTTAGCTACTCCGCATACCTCAACAGCAACATTCACGACTCCTTTCTTAAATGTCTTCCACAAATCTTCAATCACACATATCTCTTCTATGCCTTTAGAACTTTCTATCAGTTTCTCTACATACTCGTCTATCTTATCTTCTTCTTGGAGATTTTCCACTTTTATTCTGTCCAAAACACTCGTAGGCTCGGCTCCTCGGTGTCGCCTTCGTTTAAAGATGCCATGTATTCGGGCTATGACCAGGAAGTGGTCTGTGTCAAGGCCTACACCGCGGTATGCTCGAGTGTCTAGCAGGTTCTTCCTCAATCTTTGATCCACAATAACAAAATCAATTATACTTCTAGACTCACCCTCAATTCTTGTATACAGATGGATCTTTTGTGATCAAACATTGTATTGGCCACGCACAGATTCCATTCAAGCATACTTCAAGTAGGCTTCTCCCATTTTTGTTCACTCTCTCGTCCCCAAATGTACACAGTACTCCTTCATACCCATCACGCTTTACTCCAACCCACCCATTAAAGTCCCTAACATCACGATCCGCATTTATTCAAGACCTCTCTCATGCTATCCCAAAATTCCTCTCTCTCTTGTTGGGCTTTTAATGACCCACCCTCGCAGATCCGTCGGTGCATAGACCCCAAGGATAAACAAGCGGGTGAGTCCAACTTTTAACCTAACCCAGAGGAGTCTTGGGCTTACACATTCATGCTCTATCACACATTCAACTATTCGATAGGAAAGAATCACACCAACTCCCTGACAGCCTCGGCCGGTTTGGAATGTAGGCTACTACAAACTAGGTTTTACCATTTGTAATATTACCACAAAAGTAATTTTTTAATGTTTTTCATAAAAATTCGAAAGGTTACCTTCAATTGATCGTTTTGTAAATATACACTGGGATCGTGTAGAATCGGCGGATTAGCCGGATCGAAGTGATACAGGCTTCCGTCTGGATTTGTGAGTGGACGACCAGTCTGAAATTTATTAATATATTACATAAAATGTTCACACACCATTACGTCTGTTAATGTTAAGTTAATAATATCAATTATATAAAGGCGTGTGATCATTAAGGTCATACTTGTGGGTGAATGACCAGTGCTCCCGGCGGCACAGCTGACAAGTCTGTGACAGCCCAAACTAAGGCTCCGCCTTCAACTCCCGGCTCGGGACTAGCTCCTCCTGTATAATAAATAATTTATTATTTAAATTTCACATTTGATGTAAAATTTCCTTGAACATGGAATGGTTATAAACTTTAAGTAATTACATAAATTCTATGGTATTTCGAATATTCGGATCTAAATAAAATCTATACAATATTGGATGATAGATGGATATAGGTTGTATATTTTTCTCCGAGAAATTAAAGAATCCCACCAGAATTCTTATGTGATGCGCAGACGAAGTTACGAACAGAAACCGATAAATATTAAATGCCAAAGTTTCGAAGTGTGTATATCTGTTACATGTTTATCATGTAGCAACACGACAGATTTGCAAGAAAATATAGCTTATATTCTGAACTTCTAGACCTCTGTCTACCCCAATTCTGGAAAGATGCATTAAGTTAAAATCGTAGTATTCTCAACTATAATTGCATTTTGATTGTTCTGAATAGCGGTTCGCACTAGAGAACTATCTTATACACTCACCCGTAGGCGATGGCGTGACAGAGTCGGTGCTCCTCAAACTGAGGGTTTTGTATCCAGAGCTGGACGGCGAGAGGCGCCAGCTGCTCGATGCTAGATCACCTACGACAGTTGTAATAATTATATGAAAAATGTACCGATAAAGAATGCAATTATAAGGTCATTATATATTGTAAGAGAAATGTGAAATAGTATAATGAATAATTTTTAATATCTGTCACTCAAAAGCAGTATATTTATTAAAGCTTATGATTTTAGTTCTAAAATAGATGCTAATTTAATTAGTTATGCAGTTCGATCAGGACTAGCGGGATGTAAACAACGTAATCAAAACAAAAAATCCTTTTTTCTTTTCTCAGTAAAAGTAAAATTTTCCTCGACAGTAAAACTGTTTTTTTTTGTCATTTACCATTTCTTTTTTCCCGCCATCTGTCAGCAGTCACTGATATTGCCTAGTCTTCTTTCTTAGTCACCTCTTGTGAAGAAAGAAGAAAGATTGTCACGGTAGCCTAGTGGTAGGGTGACCGAAATTAGAGACTAATGACCCGAGTTCAACCCCCCCATATCAGTGATTTTCTCCAAAATTTATATTTCATTTACATCGTTAGCTTGGACATAACCTGTCACCATTTCCCAGAATAAGCTCCGAAAAAATTGTGGGTCGGGAGGACTAAAATGTCTAAACTCCCCCCCCCCCCCCTTGGGTTAATGCGTGAAGATACGAGCAGAGCAATGCAAACATGTCGTGTTGTCATTTGGCATTTGTCGTGTAGTCATTTGGCATTTGTCGTGTAGTCATTTGGCATTTGTCGTGTAGTCATTTGGCATTCGTCGTGTCGTCATTTGGCATTCGTCGTGTAGTCATTTGGCATTTGTCGTGTAGGCATTTGGCATTTGTCGTAGTCATTTGGCATTTGTCGTAGTCATTTGGCATTTGTCGTGTAGTCATTTGGCATTTGTCGTGTACCTTGCTTGCTGAGCAGGCGGGGCGCGGCGGGCTCGCCGTGCGCGTATCCGCCGAAGCTGTGGCTCTTGGACACGGGCCCGCGGGCGCGCGCGCCCTCGCAGCCGCGGCTCTCCAGCGACTGCACCTGGCGCACAGGACACATACATACGTGAGTGAGTGAGTGAGTGAGTGTGTATACGTCTATCTTCTTCATTCGTTCTATCGTGTCGCGGTTTTTGTAGTTTATCTCCGCCGAAATGGCTCGAGCGATTTTCGTGAAATTTTGTGTGCATATCGGTTAGGTCTGCGGATCGGACAACATCTATTTTTCACCCCCCCTAAATGTTAACGGTGTTTCGCCCCTACTTTTTTTTATTTTTTTAGACAAAATTTTTTGGTTTTATTTCTTTATGATAAAACATACAAAAATACTTACAAAACTAAATTTTCACGCTTCTACGATCAACCACTATTTTTTATATGGCAAAACAACGTTTGCGTGGACAACTAGTATATATGTTTAAATTATTGTTATGTACCATTACGTAGCGATCGGTTGTCGCTGACCTCTGCGTACATACCTACACCAAACATATATTTAAATGTTTTTTGGTATTGGTATGTATATATTTTTATGTATTTTAAAGAGCCGCTGTAAATCAAGGCTGGCATGTACCTGCCAGAGCAGAAATATATGTACCTCCAGAGTGGCTTTCATTTTTGGCACATTGCTCTACTACAAATGGACTACCGATTTAAATTTTAGTTCTCGTAGAACTTGTCTATATTTAAGTCCTTTTTTAATGTTATATTTAATTTTAAATGCCAAATGCATGTTTTTTTCTTTCTATCACATACATTGCTCTGATCCCAAAGTAAAAAGCTAGAGCCCATGTTTTATGAAATCAAAAATAAAACGAGGTAACTACAAACATCCAGCCTCGAGATAATGCAGAAGAGGTGTTTTTTCTACATTGAACCGGTCCGGGAATTGAAATCGAAACCTCTAAGCTGACGACATTTTAGAAACCGGTGTCCGCTACTCGACCTCTTAGGTCGAAATTTTCGCTCTAAAATCAGGCTTCCTTAATAAAATATGTAACTAAAAATCATAACTGCCCCACCAAAAACTAACTACAAAGTAAATAAACTGACACCATTATTATAATTATTTCCAATATTTTTTAACTATATTTACTCAGAACGAAACAGAGTATGACATAAATATAATTAGTTAAGTATCTGGTAAGTATTATAAGATTCAAAAAGCCGAGATACCAACTTTTCGCATGAATGAATTTCTACTGTACTAATTCCACTTACTTTTATAAGTTTATTCCGCCCCTCCGAAGTCAACAATTTTACAGGTCCAGAGCTGAGCCATGGCCACTGTGATTCATCTTGAGCGCAATTATCCTATACACGAAAGAAGTATATTTAAAACAAATATAATTGGAGTTGGATCAGTGCCACACTGTTACCTATTTCTAAAAAAAATATATCTTCACGCCATCCCCAATACAAGGGTCGACAAAGGTCTAGACAATTAAGTCCTTTCGACCCATTTTCCAGCGAAGATATTTTCGGGACAAAGTGACAGGATATAAACAGCGACGGGGTCATCACCCCGTCGATGTTTTTATGTCCAATCCAACGATATAATTCGTACATTAGTTTTTAAAAACACATTGGTACGAGCCTGTTACCTGGAGATCGAATTCAGATCTCTGTTGGTTTTTGAGAATGAAAACGCAATTGAATTCTTTTATAAAACGTACGCCAATATTATCAGACGATATCATCACGGGAAAGGCGTGAAAGATGTCTCAAAGAAGTCACTACTTCAAAATAGTAACGACGTCCGAGGCTCGCAATGAACACAGCGTGTGAACGTGCGTGCGGCACGCAGTCGGCACGCACCGAGCTGAATATCCTGCGGCGCACGCGCTCGTAGTCGCGCTCGCGCTGCTCCAGCGACTTGCTGCGCGCCGCGCCCGCGCCGCCGCCGCACGCCTCCGCGCCGCCCGCCGACGACCGCTTCAGGATCGACCTGATATAGTATTATTATTCAATTTTTTATAAACAAACAAACACTTTGAACATATTTACATGTTAGATTTTTTTACTTATATATTTTCATTATATAGATGTTATAATATTAAGTCACGATAGCCGAGTGGTTGGGTGGTCGGATTTTCGAGTCGAGAGACCCGAGTTCGATTCCCAGGTGGCAGTACCAATGAGTTTTACAAAACTTATGTACCAACTATATCGTTGGCTTAGACATAAAGACGGCGACGGGCTCACCACCAGTCACGTTGTCCCGAAAATATCTTCGGTGGAAGGTGGGTCAAAGGGACTTAATTGTCTAGACTAGACCTCTGTCTACCCCTGTATTGGGAATTGCGTGAAGATATTTATTTTATTTATTATAATTTTTTATAAACAAACACTTTGTTAGATATTTAAATGTTAGATTTTTTTACTTATTTATTTTTATTATATAGATGTTATTATAAAATTAAGTCACGATAGCCGAGTGGTGAATAGTGGCTAATAGTAAGTTCGAATCGAGAGACCCGAGTACGCCAGGCGGCAGGCTCGTACCAATGGGGCGTTTCAAAAACTTATGTACGAGTTATATAGTTGGCTTGGGTGTAAAGACGGCGATGAGCTCACCACCTGTCACGTTGTCCCGAAAATATCTTCGGTTGAAGGGACTTAAATGTCTAGAATAGACCTCTGTTTAACCCTATATTGGGAATTGCATAAAGATATTTATTTTATTTATTATAATTTTTATAAACAAACACTTTGTTAGATATTTACATGTTAGATTTTTTTACTTATATATTTTCATTATATAGATGTTATAATATTAAGTCACGATAGCCGAGTGGTTGGGTGGTCGGATTTTCGAGTCGAGAGACCCGAGTTCGATTCCCAGGTGACAGTACCAATGAGTTTTACAAAAACTTATGTACGAATTTATCGTTGGCTTGGACATAAAGACGGCGACGGGCTCACCACCAGTCACGTTGTCCCGAAAATATCTTCGGTGGAAGGCGGGTCAAAGGGACTTAATTGTCTAGACTAGACCTCTGTCTACCCCTGTATTGGGAATTGCGTGAAGATATTTATTTTATTTATTATAATTTTTTATAAACAAACACTTTGTTAGATATTTAAATGTTAGATTTTTTTACTTATTTATTTTTATTATATAGATGTTATTATAAAATTAAGTCACGATAGCCGAGTGGTGAATAATTGCAATTTCGAATCGAGAGACCCGAGTACGCCAGGCGGCAGGCTCGTACCAATGGGTTTTTCAAAAACTTATGTTGGAGTTATATAGTTGGCTTGGGCGTAAAGACGGCGATGAGCTCACCACCAGTCACGTTGTCCCGAAAATATCTTCGGTTGCAGTGACTTAAATGTCTAGAATAGACCTCTGTTTAACCCTATATTGGGAATTGCATAAAGATATTTACTATTTTTTATTTTGCTTTTAATATTGGGATAGAATTTTGTTTTCATTTTTATAGTTTCAAATAATAATGAATAACACCGGTCTGGATAAACTTATTATAACGATAATGATTAAATTTTATTGCTCAAACCTGCCTCAGTATAATGTGTTCCCATAACAAGTCTCGACGAATATGTTTGGTACCACCTGAAGTAGTTTGTAGATGCAGTTTAAAATCAATCTTACTTGGCGAGCGTCTCGTCGCGACGGTGCTGCGGACTGCGCGGAAACGAGGCCGTACACCACTGCTTGAAACTGGTGCACGGAATGCATCCGCCGCTGGTCCCTACACATTAAGCTGTTTTAGATACAGAAATGAATCGAAAGAAATGCATTTTTTTTATTTTTATGTATATGTATGACAGTGGTAGAGCCACGCATCAGCTTTTGTTGTTGCATGAATGGGGCCGGCTCGACCGGGGAAGCACCGCGACCTCACAGAATACCGGCGTGAAGTGGAGGTCTAACAAACTTCTGCGTTTCGTCTGGTGAGTGCAGGTAACCGGCGGCCCACCCCCCTCCCCCAATTCTGGGGGGGGGAGGTGCACTCTAAGGCGGGCAACGCATCTGCTATGCCTCCAGTATTGCGGGTTTTCATGGGCGGCGGTAATCACTTAACATCACGTGAGCCACCTGCTCATTTGCCTCCCTTTTCCATAAAAAAAATACATATAGTATTTGTATAGTATGTATACTTCAATATTATTAGGGGCCACTGAAAATCGGGGCCGACATGTAACTGCCAGAGCAGGTTTTATCCCAGCAATATAACCGAGGCGCTTTTCCTTTTTTTGCACATTGCGCTACTACAAATTGTACAGCCGTCTTAAACTTTAGCTCTCGTAGAACTTATATTTAAGTATATTTAAGTTTCTTTTCTACTGCTTTTAATTTGAAGTGCCAAATAAATGTTTCTTACTTTCTTTCTTTCTAAACAGTGAAAAGAAGTAATATTAACGTTATTTATTTCAAAATGTATTGTCATTCCACCTTACATGATTATGAATGGAAGCTTAATCACGGAGCTACACATACGAGTACATTTCTAAAAAGGGGTATATCTTACTGAAGATAATTTTGAACAACATTGTACATATCAGTTAAGATGTAACAGTAACAGCACGCGAGGTACATAACTGTACTTCATTGGGTAACTTACCGCTCTTGGAGACCATCACCGAGGTTTTGTTTGTCTGGTCAAGGTGATGCGACAGCTGGAAAAGCGCTGCACAGCGGTGGACCAGCATTCTGCCGTATGACGTCATCACCGGAAACCGAACTATGCAGCGTCTATTATAACAATTGATGCTAATCTTGTACATATATGTGAAACTCGCAAACGCCAACGATACACTAACTAAAATAACAATTATGCTTATAGCTTCCCGCGGAATCTTTACGGGTAGTGCGTCCCTTAAAAAAAAGCCCTTTTGTGACGATTGGAATTTAAATGTGCTTTGTATTTATAGTGATTCAATTGCGATATTAATTGGCATTATAGTAGTATAGCTATATTTCTGTTGTTCTGTGAATGAATGATATTATTACATAGGCGATGAGCGGCCATAACACATGTCGAATGCATACAAAATCCGATCTCTGTTATGTATTTAAATAGCATCGAAAAAGTTAGGGAGTATTTTTAGTGTTAAATAAATTAGATGAATTTCGGAACGTGAAACGTGAATGGCATATCGTAACAGAAATTTGTAATTATTTACATTACATGAATTTAACTTTGTAAATGAATTATTGTACTAAATATATAAAACATTTGAAAGAGTTTTGATACGGTATTAAATAACATAAACATTTCGTTCACATATCATATGTAAACAAAGTTACTAGCGACTGTTAAAAGTCAAGCATCAAACATTAAGCATCATACTTTTTTGTTTCTTATTAATATAATTAAAAAAATAAGCGTTGATAAGTTCGTTATTTGTTTTAATAATTAAGTTTACAATTACTTTTAAAAGTTAATCTTTTTTTAATTTGCAAACTTACCCATTGTCGCTGACCAGATTGTGCAACTCCTTTTCAATCTTCAACAGAGTCATTCTGTCTCGTGGGTTTTTGTTAAGTGTCTCCTTAATGAAGTTCACTAACTCTGGACCAGATGGCTCTGTTTTATCATCTGTAAAGTATTAAAATATGATTTGTGCATTTATTAAGATTTATACAAAGATATTATTAAAATTAATACAAAATAAACTGTAGAATAAGACAGAGTAAAAATTTAAAAATAAAATAATAGTTTGGTTTCGTTCAAGAATTACGTTTCGCACAAAAAAACAATAATGATAATCAGCGTAGGAGTTATTTTGCCACAGAGATGCACATCAAAGAATAAATTAAACTTATAACACGCCGATGCTTGTAAGGGCTTAAATTAGCAACAAGAAAGTAAATGAGATTACTGTCAAATTTATTCGTGAAACAATAATAATTGGTACCCACCTGAATCTGTTCTACTTAATGAAATACTCTTTGGTTTTTCCTTTCGATCGGGACATCTGAAATTAAGAAATAAAAGTTAAAAAAGATCATCAACAAGTAATATATAAGTTATTAGTTTCTAATAAGTTGCTAATAACGCTGGTTTGAATATTCAAACAATGTAATAATGCACCTGTATCATATAAGAAAACTTTAAAATCTAAAAATAATGGTTTGTTTTATAACATCGTATGATTTTTCTATGGGAATAGGAGGAATATGTTGCTTAAAGTCCTCCTGATAGTAAGTGGCTACTGCAACTCACAATATCTCTACATTTTCAATGACGCCTTCTCATCTCCAAGGAGTAAGATTTAATGCCTGATAACCCATGTATGTACTGGCTCTCTACCCTTTACCCTTCAAGTCGGAACACAACAGTTACTCTGCTATTTGGCAGTAGAAATAGGTAAGAGTTTCGCACGGTCCCTAATGACTTCTAGGCAGAAAAGGAGTCTAATACCTTGAAAAAAAATAACAATAGGAAGTTGCAAATAGCACTATAATTATAGATTTAGGGTAAAAGATTTGCAAATCGCAATAGCCACATCAAAAATAAACTAAATATTGGACAGCATTTGAGATCTCTGATTTTGGGGAAAGGCAATCCACTTGCCGGCACACTTAGTATAGGCGTTTATGTTCTCCAGACTCCTTTAAATGCTCTGCTTTCTATTATTAGTTAAAGTAAGGTAAAGGTAAAGGCAAAGGTAAGGGTGTATTAACCTGCAATAGTATGCGTCATCTGCTTCTAGGCTGACCGATGTCTTAGCACCACCATTTGGACTGGCTGCATATATAAAAATTATGTATTATAAAAGGGAATGAATCTATTAAACATATATGTTATAAGTGAAAATCGGAAAATATATATTTCGTAAAAGTTTCGAGGCAAGCTCAGACTAACTTTCGAAATCCACGTGCTAGATGGAGTACTTGAATACCTATATATAAAATACTATATACAGAAAAGTCACGATAGCCTAGTGGATGGGTGGTCGGAATTTCGAGTCAAGGGACCTGAGTTGTATCCCCAGGTGGCAGGCTCGTTTTATCAAAAACTTGTACGAATTATGTCGTTGGCTTGGACATAAAGACGGCGACGGGCTAACCACCTGTCACGTTGTCCCAAAAATATCTTCGGTGGAAGGTGGATCGAAGGGACTTCATTGTCTAGACTAGACCTCTGTCTACCCCTGTATTGGGAATTGCGTGAAGATATTTATTTATTATTTATTTTTACAACATATAGAAAAAATCAAGAATTTTTTAGAATTATTAGAAGAGATTACAGAAGGACCGTGACGATTGGCGAACTGCTCTCTGTCTACCCAAACAGAAATCATGCGTGAAGATATATTAGTAATTAATCTAACATGTAACATTGCATGACAAAATAAACAGACGTCCTATATCAATCTGTATGTTATATCCACTACTTGCTTCCCATTATGTATAAGGACACTGTAACTAATGACAAAAGTTTACGCGGCACACAGTATGCAACACGTTACGCAATTGGTTCCAGACTATTCAAAGTACTCTGCTATAGGTAGGTTCGCGTAACTTAAAAGTTGTTTACGTAAAGTTGATGTGCAATAATTTTGCTTGAGTATTTACAATGGGTGCGCTTTACTTCAACTATTGCAATCACATTTACATATATCTATATATTAGTGTTAGTGTGTGAAACACATTGGCGTATTTTGTAATTTATAAAATAAAGATTTTTAGTGGTCTTCAATACACCGTGACTTCTAAGAAATCCAGGGGATAAAGAATACCAAAGCTATTTCGTTTCAGAAAATATTTGAACAGGAAATGTTTTTTTTTTATTAATTACTTTAAACAAATAATATTATAGGTATATTTAAGCCTATAGCAAAAAAAAAATTAAACGGTAAGACTTCTTTCTTCAACTGAATCATATTCAAATGCTCGTTTGCCACCTTCTACCATAACAAAAGCCAGGTAAATGTTCTCAGTGTGGTATGCCTCACCTATTTGTGCCGAGTCAGAGCAGTCCGGGCATTCATCTGAGCAGACGATACCGGAGTCCTGTTTAGTGGGACATACTTGTTTCCGCCGCCGGCCTCTGAAACACAGTTACATACATAATAGTATACGGCAAGCTTTACCGTCGGAACGTAAATTAACAGTTTCAAAATAGAATTTTCCCTTTCGAAAGTTGATTTCTGATTGTAATATATTATAAATATACAAGCTCTCACGAAATTAGTCACGGGACAGTAATCATGTTTTGGATAAACAAAACCATGTAAAAAACACACGTGTGTACGTTGTAGTCACTATAGCCGAGTGGCTGGGTGATCGTGATTCGGAGTCAAGAGACCGAGTTCGATCCCCAGGTGGCAGGCTCGTACCAATGAGTTTTTTTTAAACTTAATTACGAATTACATCGTTGGCTTGGGCATTATAACAGCCATGGGCTCACCACCTATGACGTTGTTCCAAAAAATGTCTTCGGTGGAAGTTGGATCGAAAGTTCTCAATTGCCTAGACCTCTGTCTACCCCCTGTATTGGGAATGGCGTGAAGATATTTGTTTTATATACAAAAACATGAAGTCACACGTGAATTTTTGTGGAATTGTTCATGGAGACATGAGTTCGAGTAGGTAATCCACCTGCAGTGCGGGCACGCGGCACAGGAGCCGCAGACGCAGGCCACCCGCGGGCTGTTGGAGAGAAGGTCGCGCGTGGACTCCGAGAGCTGGCGGTGGCCGAGCCAGCGCTCGGCACGCTGCTCCCTCTGCTCCAACTGCCGGTCCGTCTCCCAGCCGCCGTGCGTTATCTGTACACGAACAGTCGTTTCGACTTTATGAAGGCACAATAGTCTCATTGTTAGTAAACTACCTTTGAAGCTAAGGGTTTCGAATTTAAATATAGACCAACTCTTGTATTATGATGTAGAACATAAATGTAAGTACTCTTACTAATAAGATAATGTTTACATGTATATTGATTATTTAGAAAGGAACAAGAATATATATCTTATTCCTATACAAGAAAGACACACATTAAATATGTTATTATTAAATTTCCGTGCCGTATGCTAACAGCGTAAGTATATTTCCACTTGTTACTTTGGTTGTCGCAAGAGGCGACTAAAGGAAAAGCCTTACAAATGGCAAGAGCTATCGACAGAAATAGCAGTATAACCCATCATAAAGAAAACAGATCATATTCAGCGATGATGGGCAATGGCGTCTAATGTGTGATGTTGATATTGCGTTCGCTAATCCGCAAGTTTGACGAGGCGAAGTCGCCAATGGAGACGTACTGTCATAAACAAAAGTCAGATTCATTGCCACCGCTGTGGGTTAACAAGGAAAGCCTCTGAAGTCATAATTACACTCAATTACTCTATATATGTACCTACTTTATCGAACAACTGACCAAAACTAGTGCTCACAACTCTGTGGTATGAGTGAGAGTGTATCCTTAAAGCGGTTTGGTACTGCGATCGACAATCAGCTTATCAAGCGTGGCAAATATGGACAACACTCCCGTACGGGGGAGGCCGGTCCTGTAGTGGGATTTTATAGCTCGTTATGATGATAATGATGTGTTGATGAGTAAGAGATTGGTAGCTAACCCAACGGCCTCTTAACATGCGATTGTTAAGTGTGCAAAACATAAAAAGCTCCCTTTTTATTTATTTGGCGGAGGAGAAATTAGATTAAAATTTGCTGAGTTTGTCGGCAATGTTTATCTGCAGCACCTTACAAAGACCATTACTTCTATGGAATAATAAGCCGTAATATATAACAGCATCCTGGCATACCTGTATCTCAACTGATTGTTTCTTCCTGTCTTCATCCCTCCTATCACTACAGCTAACATCACTGGCATGACTAGACGCGTCGCTCGCGTTACCGCTGCCGTTGGTTGAGCGCTCGGCGACGCTTGGTCTGACTATTCCCTTCGGGGGTTCCGGGGATAAAGAGGAGGCTGGCGATGAAGTTCGCGGAGGCGATTGGGTCTCGCGTATCGCCTGACTACGCACCAGCTGCTTAGGTTTGAAGCTCTGGAAATGTTTGATATAATTCCAATGCTTAGAAAATAATTGCTCACTTTCAATATGTATATAGATATTACGTATAAAATATTTAATTTAAATGAGGAATGCGTTTAAACGAGATAGACTTTATAGGCGAAATCAGCGTTGTCGGGATTTGTTCTTAAAGTGCACTTAAGCATAAGTAAATATAATTTCACTACTGCAACTGCTCTGTGTGATGTTGACTGGCAATTTAGTTATTAAACTTATACTATAACCGTTTAAACTAACAAAATACGTAAACTATTCACTATAGAAAACAGGAAAATCAAAACTAAAGTAATAAATAAATAAATACATATATACATTGGGACAACATTACATACATTGCTCCGATCCCAATGTAAGATGCTTAAGCACTTGAGGAATGGGAATCGGAAACAACGAAGGCACCACAAACACCCAGACCCGACAAAATGTAGAAAAAGTGGTTTTTCTACATTGTCCCGACCGGGAATCGAACCCGGGACCTCGAGATGGCGACACCTTGAAAATCAGTGTTTACGGCACTCTTCCACGGAGGTCATCTAAACTAAAGCACTGAATCTAACTTTTTAAATATTGCATTAAATATTTAAGTATGTAATTACCCGAGTAAAGTCACGATAGCCGTGTGGTTGGGTGGTCGGAATTTCGAGTCAAGAGACCCGAGTTCGATTCCCAAGTGGCAGTACCAATGAGTTTTTCAAAAACTTATGTACGAATTTCATCGTTGGCTTGGACATAAAGACGGCGACGGGCTCACCACCTGTCACGTTGTCCCGAAAAATATCTTCGGTGGAAGGTCTTAATTGTCTAGACTAGACCTCTGTCTACCCCTGTATTGGGAATTGCGTGAAGATATTTATTTTACGTAATTACCCGACTTCTGTTCAGCTGTCCTCCGTCCTCTGCGCGGGTGCACTTTTGTACTTCAGACTTCTCCATTGTAATGCACCCTTAAAATAATACAATTATTCAGTATGAAGTACAATATGCACACATTTATTGTCATATGAATAATTATCTTCATACTTCATAGATGTTAAAAGAGGTGCCTCATGGAAGTCTTAAAATCGTGATAGCTACTAAGAACTAAGTAGACCTACGAAAGTCAGCAGCGTCCAGGATTCGAGATGTTTTGATAATATAGTATACGAAATGGTTACTTTTCGACTAATAGCCCTATGAATACTTCATTTATACTGAATTACTGGATTTTTGACATTTTTGTTCAATGAATTTTTAATTTTTTCCTTTATTTTCTGTACATCACCAATTGTGGCAGAATATGTTGGACTTCTGAGAATAAAAGATTCTATGTTACCATATTCTAAGAAATAAATGTATTTGAATTATTATTATAAATAGAGTTAACAAGCTAAAGTAATACATGCAAGATCTCTGGAAATTGACAGTTAATTTATAATACACATTTGGTGTCCTCTAGGTGGATCAAAATTAACAGTTGCCTTCCCCATTATATAACTCTGACGGTAATATACACAAAAATTAGTTGTAAAAGCTAGCGGTGGAAAGGCCGCAGTCATCAGAATGAATTTTATTTATCGTTCATAATAATTTATTTCAGCACATACTGCGCGGTTGCGGGACTGGAGTTTCTAGGTTCAATTATTCCCTATCTATCTCTAGTCAAATTACCCAAATATTTACTTCCTTATTTCTTTTTTCTTTTTTCGCGGGAAACAAATTAACATCATCATGACATAATACATTCATATAATGATAGACGCGATAATTGTACTAAACAAAGTGTTTCCTCATCCGACACGGGTCGAGCGACTTTTGGCGAGACGCCAAAACTTCTTACAGTATTGCTCCTCGAACTTCACAAGTTTCAAAAGCATGTACCACGGTTGTAGAATTTCCGGTCATAGAATTAATATGACGAAATATCTTAAGGCCGAACATGTGGTACGAATATTACATTTTATATCATATTTATATGTATTATAGTTTATATTTTAACCAAACTGATAATAATAAAATAGTGTATGAAAACAAAGTTTTAAAGAATGAAACTTTAACTACTTAGGTTACTATAAAAACATCGGTTATTAGCAGCGATAAGGCCGTTTATAATACATTTTTTGTTTTGTTGTTTAGATTTTTGCTTTGTAATGGTGAACACCAAAAATATTTCATTCCTTCATAATTCACATTCAGATAGAATCTTATGTATTATAAATGTATGTATATGTAAATGCTTAGTAAATACATTATAATATAACACCGCCTTTTTTCCCCGAGGGTGACTTAAAGGTGACTAAGAGAAAAGTTTTGGAATTATCATTGGCTACCGAAAGATGGCGGTATAAACCCCTCGAAAAATACCATTCGAAAACTTGAAAGGCCGGTGATAAGCAGCATCGTGCGAGGTGTCTGGTCTTACAATCGTAAATGGCAATCCAAGGAGGGTTAAATAAATGCCTCGCTTGGTACGGCTATGGGAGAACAGAGGCTTATGTACTGCAGTGGACTTTCAGAGGCCGTTATGTATGTTATGAAAGCATAGCTGAGCTTTGCCAGTAAATAAAAAGAGAAATTAAAAGAATAATTTATGTTAAAATTAATCAGTTCGGCTTCCGTCGGGGTCGCTCCGCTGGTGATCTTCTTGTGTATCTCACTCATCGATGCGCGGAGGCAGTAGAGACCAAGGGTGAGGCCCTGGCAGTTAATTTGGATATAGTGAAAGCCTTTGATCGGGTATGGCAAAAAGCGCTTCTCTCAAAGCTTCCGTCATATGGGCTTCCCGAGAAATTTTGCAATTGGGTCACTAGCTTCCTCACAGACCGGAGCTTCAAGGTCGTAGTTGACGGTGCGTGCTCGGACTCCAAGTCTGTAAACACTGGTGCCCCACAAGGCTGTGTGCGATCACCAACTCTGTTTCTTCTGCATATCAATGCTTTGTTACAAATTAGTAACATTCATTGCTTTGCAGATGACAGCACTGGTGATGCCTTTTATACTGGCCGTGCCAATATTTCATGCCGGCCCACCGCTTGCAACTTTGGAAGGCGCAGGTTCGGCCGCACATGGAGTACTATTCTCATCTCTAGGCGGGGGCACCCCAGTGACAGCTCCTTCCATTTGACCGTATCCAAAGGAGAGCGGCTCGAATTGTTGACGACCATACTCTATCCGATCGGCTACATCCCCTGGCTTTGCGAAGAGATGTTGCATTTTCTATAAGATCTACTACAGGGAGTGCTCCGAGGAATTGTTCGGATTAATCCCAGCCGCTGAATTTCACCATCGTACCTTACGGCATAACCAAAAATTTCATCAACACCACCTTGATGCTTGGCATTCCACCAGAGTGCGTTTTTCGCGGAATTTTCTGCCACGCTCTTGCACTTTGTGGAATGGGCTGCCGTTAGCGGTTTTTCCGGACCGATACGACTTAGGGACCTACAAGAAAAGAGCCTATACCTTTCTCAAAGGCCGGCAACGCATCCGTTATTCCTCCGGTATTGCAGATGTTCATGGGCGGCGGTAATCACTTACCATCACGTGTGCCATCTGCTCGATTGCCTCCCTCTTCCATAAAAAAAACACGGCCCGTCCGTGAATCCGTGACCTCGGATGTACGGCGACAATGCTCTTATCTCTGAGCAAACAAATTCGACTTTTCACAACTTTACAGTGATGAACATCATTACGAAATGACCAATAATGTAACAACTACCTACTAACTGCCACCTTTCTTTTCAACTATTTACATATCGGTTTTATCGTTAATAAAGGCCTCTTCCTTGAGGATTTGCTATAATGGCTAAGCAAAGGAATTGTCAAAGGCAGTACCAGACACCTCGCACCTTGAAAATTGATGTACCGCCATCAATCGGTTACCATTGCTATTTTAGAAAAACTTTTCCCTCAGCTCTTACGGTACCTATGCAATGAAAGGGCCCATATTCCCTTTGTTACAACGTTGTTACAACTATTTAAAATGGAGCCGTTTTTAACATAAATTAATTTAAATACATAATAAAATAATTCACTCACCCGTATAAGTCTATCTAGTAAAGAACTCTTCTAAAATAATTGTTTAGTTTTAACATCAATACATAATTCACAATGACATCTAATTACCCTTACACATTAAAAGGTATTGGACCAACGAAGGTTTAGTACACTACGAACTACTAATAGAAGGCAACTATTTTTTTAAATTAGAATCTTCGTCCAAAAACACTAGTTAAAGCTTTTCAGAAATATCTAAAACTCCCAGATCCGGGAACTTGGTAACTTCGATCGAAATATGACTGTCCTTTAATTTTTGATATTCATGGAACACAAGATCGGTGCAACAATATTTGTAAGCTCGTTATTTTTCTTCTTTTTATTTTGATTTGACAAATTCGACTTTTTAATCTGTGGCTTGATGATCATTGGGCTTTTTGATGTGTTCAAATTAGCTTTCACATTTCGTGGACGGTGCTTGACGGAGACCATTGTTCGCAATGATTTTGGATTAATCCAAAGTGCTGTAAGACTGCAGTCGAGTGTGGAGATCAGATTTTATTCGATGTTTCTTCACAATTCTTGAAGCCATAAATCTGGAACAACAAAATTGAACTTTAATAAGATCGATATTTCTTCAAAAGTTTTTTTTTTAAAAGACGATCGATTGTATATTTGTTTGGTACATTATAAATTTCGAAATAATTTAAAAACTAGACTTTTCATGACTGAAACTATGTACTGTGACTGAAACAATTTTATTCCACAAATCAAGATATTAGTGTACACTCTGTTACTAACGATCGCTAGGCGTAAGCCAATTATTAAGAATTATTAAAAAACAAATTACTGAAAAACTATTTAAACAATTAATTAACAGTGGTAGAGCCACGCATCAGCTTTTGTTGTTGCTTGAATGGGCCGGCTCGACCGTGGAAGTACCACGACCTTACAGAATACCGGCGTGAAGTAGAAGTCTAACGAACTTCTTCGTTTCGTCTGGTGAGTGCAGGTAACCGGTGGCCCACACACCCTCCTCCCCCAATTCTGAGGGAGGGGGGGGCACTCTAAGGGAGGCAACGCATCTGCTATGCCTCTGGTATTGCGGGTGTTCATGGGCGGCGGTAATCACTTACCATCACGTGAGCCACCTGCTCGTTTGTCTCCCTTTTCTATAAAAAAATATATTAAATCTGGTACTAATTGCGGCTAATTACTTTTAACAAAATTTTGTATGAATTTCAAAATTTGAATTTGTCTTACATAAGTGGACGACTCTCCACAAGATGGAGTGGCAACCTACACAATGTTGATGCAGCGGGCACAGGACCGTTCCATGTGGAGACCCATGTTCAGCAGTTGACTTTTGAAAGACTGTTACGATAGTGATGCTGACATTTTACTCTTAACTGCTTAATATGAAGAAGTTGTTAAGATATAGTAAAGTATTGAAAGAAGGTACAAACGTAATGGAACATTCTACAGGACAACGCAGACAACACAGGGTGACATAGCACCGAATAACCGTTTACTTGACTAATGGCCATACAGACAAGCTTAATGTACCACCGTTTGCAATACAACACAACGACCTGAAGGAAGGCATCGCTCACCCTTATCGAGCCATCACTGTCTGCGGCAGTGCCCATAGCTAGGCACGACACGAGCTTCCTAAATGTCTTTGTTCTAATACGGCTGTTGTATATATTTAAGGAACAAGAGTAGTCATACACCAGGTCCATTGCCATCGCCAGAATTATACCAAGAAGAATTGCTGTAGACTTCAAAAAACAATTTGTCAGTTTTCATCGCTATATAAGTTTTTAAAAAGTAGAATGATAATTTGTGGCAGTGAAATATTTTTTTCCTTATAAATTAAGTACTAGAAGTAAGTATATCGTTTCTAAAACGCGTATATCAGTAGTGCTCGTTACAAATCAATTTTTATGGAAATAAGAATGTTGTCACATTACGGTAGGTTTACATTATTTCAATACTGTGATATTTTATACTAATAGTGGCAGTTAAAAATAAAACCGTCATAATAGTTGAAAAAGAAAAATAAATTTTAAATGACAATTAAATTAATTTCACGTCGATTTAATGAAATTTGCAGATTTTTGTTTAACATTATAATTAACAGCAGCAATAAGGTTATGACTCAATATAATACGATAAAGTTATGTATTAAATAAAGTAGAAACAACCTGAAAATAAATTAATCATCACACATCCTCTGGCGATAGCAGTAAATACTACGTTAGGTGTACAAAGTAAATCTTGGCACGCTTATGAAATTCCTATACTACATATTTATTACCAACAACTCAATTCAGTAGTCACCAGTGTTTTAAATTGTTTGCATTTAATAATTTTACTCGTCGTTCGACATTAATTAGACTAATTTGTAGCCTCAAAGACGTTTTCTCCTATATTTCATTAAAATTTCTTCTGAAAATAGTGTCTACAAATAGTTTTAAAAACTTCTTTTTTACTTCGACAACATAGGGTCTAGCTGCGGAATAAGGAAAAACTTAATTATAAGTCACGATAGCCGAGTGGTTGGGTGGTCGGAATTTCGAATCAAGAGACCCGAGTTCGATCCCCAGGTGGCAGGCTCGTACCAATGGGTTTTTCGAAAACTTATGTACGAATCATATCGTTGGCTTGGACATAAAGACGGCGACGGACTCTCCACCTGTCACGTTGTCCCGAAAATATCTTCGGTGGAAGGTGGGTCAAAGGGACTTAATTGTCTAGACTAGACCTCTGTCTACCCTGTATTGGGAATTGCGTGAAGATATTTATTTATTTAATTAAAACTGAGTAAAGTTCACCCTATTCGCCTGGTTTGGAGTACCAGATATATGAAATTTCCGGTCTTCCGGTCAACAAAAGAATTTAATTCTATCGCAATCAAGATAGCAATAGTCCCATAATTTATTAGTAGCCACAAAACCTCTGCGCTAGTTTTCATTTTTTCGACAAAAAATTTAAATTTGATTTATGATACAATTGCCATCAGTTACGTTAGCTGTAATCTTTCTTTTAAACACAAAAAAGTCTTCGTACACGTGTGTGAACAATTTGACCGAATTAATTCAGAACATCACAAGTATTTTAAAGAAAAAAATAATTAGGGATCAAAACTCTATAGTCGTATTTTAGAAGAAAAGCAGATTGAATTTCAAACGATAATGGAAACGTATAATCTGTCGTCCCTGACCCAATGCCCTTGCCCAAACCTGTCAAGTTCGTGACTACGCCTATGCGTCAGACCTGATTCATGAAGAAAATTTCTTCAACAGATTTTGGAACCTTATATTTAGCTGTGTTTATTAATTTTAATAGCCACCAATAACGAGAAAAACGTCACGATAGCAGAGTGGTTGGGTGTTCAGAATTTCGAGTTGAGAGACCCGAGTTCGATCCCAAGGTGGCAGGCTCGTACCAATGGGTTTTTCAAAAACCTATGTACGAATTATATCGTTGGCTTGGACATAAAAACGGCGACGGGCTCACCACCTGTCACGTTGTCCCGAAAATATCTTCGGTGGAAGGTGGGTCGAAAGGACTTAATTGTATAGACTCGACCTCTGTCTACCCCTGTATTGGGAATTGCGTGAAGATATTTAATTTTAATTTTACCAATAACGATAATTTATAATAACGACAAGTTACATTAACAGTACCCAGATTGTGAAATTTTAACTATTACAAAGTATATTGCAAGCGTTCACTTACGTTTGGGCAGAAAAAAAATGGGTTAGTGGGCGGATTGTGAAAAATGGGGTCGAAGATTCCATATTGACTGTTGTCATGAATCATTGCAATTTTGTATCAATTGAAGCTGAATTCGAGAGGTTAAAAGAAATATACGAAATATTTTAGCAGAAGTCACGTTAGGTGAATTTCGAATCAGGAGCCTCGAGTTTGTTCCCCATGAGAATGGCTTCGAGCAACATTTCACTAAAATCGTCATCCTAAACATTATAAACTACTTTTTGTCAGCGGCTTTGATCGTGTTGTTTTCTCCAGTGACGTGGGTTATTACAAATTTTCAACCTACAAAACTTTCATTCGCATATTCGCCCGCGTCGCTGTTTTTTTTTTTTGTACAAATGGCGTTTGTTTATGACGTAACCAATAGCCTAAATACCCAATTTTCATACTTCTAAGTCCAGTCATAGTTCAATGCACACTTTTCGCCTCCTTATGGAATGATTTACGGGATGAATATTTCCTATGTCCTTCCCACGGTCGCAAACTATTTTATAACAAATATCATGAAAATTTAAAGTGGTTTAAGTGTGAAAAAACAAACATAGAGTTACTTCCGTATTTTAAATATTAGTATGAATGTGAATGATTATAATGCTAAATATTTTTTAAGCAATTTTTTGAAAAACATTCAAGTATACTATGTGAACTTATGTTTGTGGGTGAATTATATGACAAGTAACATGCCTTGCCTACCTATTTAATTTAAATAGTCAATACTACTAAATACTATTTTTATAAGACAAACAAATTGTCGATTCCGTAGAATCTTGTTAAGTTTCTATAAATTAAATAGAATAAATAAAGACCGGCCGGTTCTTCGACTTAATAAAGCTTGAAAACATAAATATTTTTACATTATATTCATTAATTTCATTCATAAGAAAAAGTCACGATTGCCGAGTGGTTGGGTGGTTAGAATTTGGAGTCAAGAGATCCGAATTCGATCCCCAGGTGGCAGGCTCGTACCAATGGATTTTTCAAAGAAAAACTGATGTACGATTATATCGTTGGCTTGGACATGGTGACGGTGACGGGCTCACCACTTGTCACGTTGTCCCGAAATATGTCTTTGGTGGCAGGTGGATCGAATGGACTTAATTGTCTAAACTAGACCTGTGTCTACCCCTGTATTGGGAATGACGTGAAGATATTTAATTTAAATAGTCAATACTACTAAATACTATTTTTATAAGACAAACAAATTGTCGATTCCGTAGAATCTTGTTAAGTTTCTATAAATTAAATAGAATAAATAAAGACCGGTTCTTCGACTTAATAAAGCTTGAAAACATAAATATTTTTACATTAATTTCATTCATAAGAAAAAGTCACGATTGCCGAGTGGTTGGGTGGTCAAGAGATCCGAATTCGATCCCCAGGTGGCAGGCTCGTACCAATGGATTTTCAAGAAAAACTGATGTACGAATTATATCGTTGGCTTGGACATGAAGACGGCGACGGGCTCACCACCTGTCACATTGTCCTGAAAATATCTTCGGTGGAAGGTGGGTTGACAGGACGCAACTGTCTAGATCTCCGTCTATACTTGTATTGGGAATGACGTGAAGATATTTAATTTAAATAGTCAATACTACTAAATACTATTTTTATAAGACAAACAAATTGTCGATTCCGTAGAATCTTGTTAAGTTTCTATAAATTAAATAGAATAAATAAAGACCGGCCGGTTCTTCGACTTAATAAAGCTTGAAAACATAAATATTTTTACATTATTTTCATTATTAATTCTAATAACATCACCATCCAAGAAATCAAAGAAGAAAATTTTTAAAAGTATATAAAGTATCGTCTTTATATATTTGTACATCATGTATTGTAAAATAATATTTAAGATATATTAACTATTTTGTATACTGCTAGCTGACCGATAAGATTTATAAACTACGTTGTCCCAAAAATGTCTTCGGTGGAAGGTGGGTCGAAAGGACTTAATTGTCTAGACTAGACCTTTGTCTACCCCTGTATTTTCATTATTAATTCTAATAACATCACCATCCAAGAAATCAAAGAAGAAAATTTAAAGTGGTTTAAGTGTGAAAAAACAAACATAGAGTTACTTCCGTATTTTAAATATTAGTATGAATGTGAATGATTATAATGCTAAATATTTTTTAAGCAATTTTTTGAAAAACATTCAAGTATACTATGTGAACTTATGTTTGTGGGTGAATTATATGACAAGTAACATGCCTTGCCTACCTATTTAATTTAAATAGTCAATACTACTAAATACTATTTTTATAAGACAAACAAATTGTCGATTCCGTAGAATCTTGTTAAGTTTCTATAAATTAAATAGAATAAATAAAGACCGGCCGGTTCTTCGACTTAATAAAGCTTGAAAACATAAATATTTTTACATTATATTCATTAATTTCATTCATAAGAAAAAGTCACGATTGCCGAGTGGTTGGGTGGTTAGAATTTGGAGTCAAGAGATCCGAATTCGATCCCCAGGTGGCAGGCTCGTACCAATGGATTTTTCAAAGAAAAACTGATGTACGAATTATATCGTTGGCTTGGACATGAAGACGGCGACGGGCTCACCACCTGTCACATTGTCCTGAAAATATCTTCGGTGGAAGGTGGGTCGAAAGGACTTAATTGTCTAGACTAGACCTTTGTCTACCCCTGTATTTTCATTATTAATTCTAATAACATCACCATCCAAGAAATCAAAGAAGAAAATTTTTTAAAAGTATATAAAGTATCGTCTTTATATATTTGTACATCATGTATTGTAAAATAATATTTAAGATATATTAACTATTTTGTATACTGCTAGCTGACCGATAAGATTTATAAACTACGTTGTCCCAAAAAATGTCTTCGGTGGAAGGTGGGTTGACAGGACGCAACTGTCTAGATCTCCGTCTATACTTGTATTGGGAATGACGTGAAGATATTTAAGCGATAAATATGCAAAATTTTAGAAAAAAGTGTCTCAAACCGGAACTTAATATGCCCGAGTTCAGAATACTTCTGAAAAAGAAGCATTAGGATTACTTAGAATCTCAAAGACAAAATCATATACATATAGATAGCCTACCTCGTTCGCCCCTCCTCGCACGCTTGTAAATTGGCAATCGCGGTACGGATGCTTTGTAAAGCATCATTATAGTAAAGATCAATCGATAATAATAAGAAAACCGAATATTTTTAGGTTTTTATAAGGAGGTTCCACTCGTTATAAAAATACGTTATTGGATTTTGAGGGGACGAAAAAACTCTTTGAATGTACTCAATGAAATTAATGTAAAAGAGACCTAAAGAGAAACGCAGTCAGAAAACATACCATCAAACGACATATACGAGTATTATATGCCATTGCTCGAGTATTTCTCTCCAAAGTTGACCGCTATATCGTGCAGGCAATGCCTATACATAATTATGCTCTTTATAGGTGATTGTGGTAATTGGTGAGTAATTGAAAATCATTCCAAAGAGAAAGCAACGAATCCATTACAAGAGTATGATATCCTATATTCTAAGATGGATCCAACACCATCTTGATGCATGGCATTCCACAACAGTGTGTTTTTCGCGGAATTTTCTGCCATGCACTTGCACTCTATGGAATGTGCTGCCGTCAGCGGTTTTTCCGGACCGATACGACTTTCTCAAAGGCCGTCAACGCATCTGCTATGCCTCTGGTATTGCGGGTGTTCATGGGCGGCGGTATTCACTTACCATCTAGCTAATTATGCACGTTTCGTCAACTGTGCAGGAGATATCGATATATTGTCGTAAACCTTCTCATGTAAATGTATCCTTCCGATACATAGACAACAGTCAACGTTAATATCAGACGTGTAAGCAGATACTAAAAAAAAAATAGATAACTAACAATCTTTATCAACTAAGTTAAGTCCTCGTCATTTAATGGTAGTCGATCTCTTTGTCAAGTTTTTTAAGAGCCTGACCAGTTCCTTCGATGTCTTTGTATAAAATAAATAATTATAAAATATTTAAATACTTCTTTCTATCAGACATCCACTCACATTCACATAAGAAAATATAAGATACTAGCAGGAGATATAAAGCAGTTAAATCTTATCAATTTCAAAGTTTCTGTACAACGCTTGCATCGGGCGGTGCACCCCAGTGACCTAAATCCGGTTGTTCGACCCGGCCGCCCGGGCAGGAGCAGAACGCAGCCTCCTCGGCCCTACCCGATGACCTACTAAACTGTTTCACCTACTAAGTAAGCATCGGTGCATACCCATGGAACCTGTAACTGCGTGACTAAAACAGATGATTCTATTTAATTCCATATCTTTCAAAAAGGCACAAAACACAAGTACCAGTAAATTGTTGCGGGACAAATAGTAAATATTTTAGGAACAAAAACCTGTTTGAGAAAAACTTTAACCGTCGTATACGAATTGATGCCTAATATATATATATAAATAAGAAATACTTTAATAATTTTCCAGTCGGCGCCAAACAAAGAAAGCATTAATTTGTGTTCTACTAGTATGTTCAAAATAAAATAGTAAAGTCACGTTAGCCGAGTGATCCGAATTCGATTCAAGAGGCCAGAGTTCGATCTCTAAGGCTAACTAACTAATAGCAAACTAAATAATAATAAACTATTATTAACTTACACAAGACAAATCATAAATAACAGGTGCTTATAATAATACTAATATTAATAGCGGATGAGAACCCGGACCAGTTACCAAGCATACCAATCGCAAATAAACGCCCTTGTCGATACAATGCAAAGTCCACAGAACAGTTTATAGCTCTGTAACAAATCAGTAGGTACTTTTGAAAATTGCAATGCATTCATTTGAATACACGATAACAACTTGAAATGCAACTTGATTTTGATAAATTTAAAATACATTGTACATACGGATCGAACGAAGTGATGCATTCAAGAAAACAAGTGTTGTTAATGTCACATCAGCAACAGCTGAAGCATTATTATTTCGACATATTCCTCTTGAATAAAATAAAAAAAAAGCAGATTATGAGCACGCTCTAGAATCACAACTTTTATGCGGAGCGTGCAAATGCATTAATGAACTGCAATTTTAGTGTTTCGTAAAACATAAATGAAAAAGGGACCTTTAAAGAATTTGTAAAAATTTTTTTTTATAGAAAAGGGAGGCAAAGACCAGATGGCTCACGCGATGGTAAGTGATTACCGCCGCCCATGGACCCCAGAATTGGGAAAGGGGTGTGTGTGGGCGCTGGTATTCTGTGAGGTCGTGGTACTTCCCCGGTCAAGCCGGCCCATTCATTCAACAACAAAAGCTGATGCGTGGCTCTACCAATGTTAAGATTTTTTTACGTTATAGCGAAGTCCATCATTATTTACTATCCGTATGTGACGGCTTATTTACTTATATCTATTGGACGATCAAAGTTAATGTTAGAGTTAGAGACATTATTATGTACGCAGTTTGATGACATATCCGGGATCAGAAGCGTAAACGAAATATGAATTTGGCCGTTATTTTGTTGAAAATAATAAGAAATTAATAAATAGGAATAAAAATTCATGTGCATCATGTGACCATATCACATGGAACTACCTCCTTAGAAAGGGAAATTAGAATGCAGTAATGAATATTAAAATATTTTATAATATTTAATTTATACAATATCTATACATATAAATACAATTGGAGTGTCTGTCTGTCTGTCTGTATATTTGTTCCGGTTAATCTCTGAAACGGCTGGACCGACTTAAAAGGACTTTCACTAGCGGATAGCTGATAATAAGGAGTAATTTAGGCTATTTTTATTTTAGAAAAATAATTATGGTTCCGATTAAGAGTTAAACGGCAGGCAAAGGCACGGGGGACAGACTGACAAAATTAAAAAAAAAATATTTTGGTGTATGTACTGGTACATATACATGTAGTAAAAAACTGTTACTTCAATATTCCAAACAGACACTTCTATTTTATTTATATGTATAGGTTTTTCCTATATGTAGGGTTTCCAAACATATCTTTCATCCTTACTTCCTTTCAGACTGAGTAAACAAATTTGTCGTTCTCTAAATTTCGCCACATTTACTCAAATGTTTCTTTAGGGTCTACTTCATAAATAATGATGATTATGTGAAAGACATATTCAAGGATAGCTTTACGTATTTTTGAAATCAACACCATATTAAATTTGTGGGAAATAAATTTATGATAGGCAAAGAGCAAATCATAATATAAAAGTACCGTTCTACCTTTATTGGTACAAAGTACTGTATTTAAATACCATGAATATATAACTTAATTATGATCTACATATCTTAACGCCAATCCCAATACTGGTGTAGACAGAGGTTTAGACAATAAAGTCCTTTCGACCCAACTTCAATTGAAGACATCTTTTGAGACAACGTGACAGGTGGTGAGTTTGTAATTTATAATTTTCAATTATGATATGATTTTTTTTGGATGACTATGTCGCTTTAACATCTATGTTCTAACGTCGATACCATACGATGCAAAGTAAATGGAAAGAATATTAACTAGGTATATTACTACATATGAATTAATTCTTTTTACCTAAAAATACATTAATTTTTAACCAAAAGAAATTAAACACGGTTTGCGTCCACAGCAAAGCTGTCCGGGGTACACGTTTCACTGAAGCGAGGCCAAGGGCGCATGATTCACTTTGATACCACTCGGCTGCAGTGCACGATTAAACAGGGGTTGAGTTAACATTTTACCTGATATAGTGATATGGAAATGGTGTCATAATGTATTATAAATGCAAAACATTATGATTAATAAAAAAAATTGGATGAGTTAAATCGCGGATTGAACCATCGGGCAGATCAGTACGATGATATTACTATATGTGTGAATAAAACTATTATGTGATGAAATATACATTTCGTATTTCTTTTGACACAGGGTCTTCACAGGTCTTATAGCTAACTTCCCAGATATCTTTCCCTGCTAAGTTATTTTTCACCGCACGTGAGCACAAATGTTCTCATAAAATTGATTTTATTTTACAACGCCATAACATTAAAGATATTAACAACTTCAATTTAAATTATTAAAACGTTAACAACAAAACACATTGGTCGCATATAGACTTGTATTTTTAATTATGTACAGTTTTTGAAGTCTAGTCTAAGTCTCAGGCACAGTTAAATTAAGCGTTAGTAACACATTAATCTATTGCTCGGATAACGATTTTGCAACGATTAGTACGTGTTACTTTGAGACGTAAATAAATTGACGCCGTCCTATTGCGATGGGATATTATGTTGGGACAGTGTATCCAATCAATACAAATCGTATATTGACCTAACAACTTATTGCCGGAGCTGTCCTCCTGATGATCTCATCCCCAGATAATCCCTTTACCTGCAGATGCACAAGTCAATTGATTCAAATTCTGATTTCCCAAACAATAAGGGGAAAAAAGAGACGACATGTCCTTTATTATTTTATGTCACAGATTTTAATTAATTAAAAAATTTTACGCATAAAATTTTAAAAATTAACAACAGAATAAGTGTCAGAATATTAATCACCGAGAAAACGTTGCAAAGTGATTCACGAGGTCAAGTTAAAGACTTGTATCGCTAGCTTTTACAAAAGAAACTTTGTTTCCAATTCAGCCACAGATACCCTCAGGAAGAGATCATAAGACAGGATACAGATGAAGTACGTGAAATAAACTAAATTGTTCGCAGACTCATCAGTCACCTGTCTGATCTTCCTAATAGTAATGACTTTGATAAAGATGTAAAATACTTGCTAACCTCTCGAAAACAATATCAATAATTAATCTAACCGCCAAAATCAACCTTTAATCTAGCCGCCAAGACTTACAAAAAGGTGTTGCGGAAGGCTCGTTTCGACCGCATTAGGCATATTGGCACGAAGCTCTCTGCTCAACCATCTGGCAGTAGAGCTTTTGGTCTCTTGCCAGGGCGGTCGAGGCGAGTTTTGTAAACCTTCACTGCCTCCGCTGGTTAAGCCCGACGGGACATTGGCTCATGCGGCAAAAGAGAAGGCAGAACTGTTCGCGAATCTCTTTGCCAGCAACTCACGTCTGGACACAAGCAACGCAGTTCCAACTTCCCTACCTCCTGTGGTACTTCAATGTCTGAGGTCCACATCACTAACAAAGAGGTTCTCAAAACGTTGCGACATCTGAACGTGAACAAAGCCAGTGGACCTGATGGTATTCCAGCCATAGTGCTTAAGACCTGTGCACCCGAGTTGTCTCCTGTTCTGACACGCTTGTATCGCCTCTCCTTGAAGACTGGAATAGTTCCCAAATCCTGGAAGCTTGCTAACGTGCAGCCCGTGCCCAAAAAAGGTAGCCGTGTTGACCCAGTCAATTATCGACCTATTTCAATTACCTCCATACTCTGTAAGATTATGGAGCGTATATTGAACTCGCACCTCTTGGCATACCTAGAACATAACGATCTCCTTAGCGATCGACAGTACGGGTTTCGCCGAAATCGGTCGACTGGGGACCTTCTAGTGTATGTCACACATCTGTGGGGTGAGGCCCTCGAGAATAGTGGTGAAGCACTCGCGGTTTCGCTCGATGTCTCGAAGGCTTTTGACAGGGTCTGGCATGCTAGCCTTATCAATAAGCTTCCTTTATATGGTATATCCCCTGGACTGATAGCCTGGATAGAAGACTTTTTGCGGGAACGGTCTTTGCGAGTCGTTATTGACGGCTGCTCATCGGAGGCTATGGCGATTAATGCCGGAGTTCCTCAAGGGTCTGTTCTGTCCGCAACTCTCTTTCTGCTGCACATAAACGACCTGCTCGAGCCCGGTCTCTTTGGGTATGCAGATGACAGCACAGTTGTGGAGAGATATCTGGCGCGTGTTCAGTCCAGACAGGATCAAGTACAGTCTGCTCGGGAGGCCATGGTAGAGCGTATGAATCTTACATTACAGGCAGTTTCCAACTGGGGCAATACCAATCTTGTGAGATTCAATGCCACCAAAACGCAAGCGTGTCTGTTCTCCGCCAAAAGGAGCCAGTTCACCTTGGCTCCTAAATTTCAGAATGTATCTCTGGAATACACCGACCGCCTCCAGTTACTAGGAGTCGAAATCACGTCAAAGCTTAACTTTGGGCGGTTCATTGAGTCTAAGGCTAAAGCCGCTGCAAGGAGATTGGGAGTTCTTGCAAAAGTGCGGCGTTACTTTACTCCGGGACAGCTTCTGACCCTATATAAAGCTCAGGTCCGGTCGGCTGTAGAGTACTGCTGCCACATATGGGCTGGAGCTCCTAAATATCAACTGGCAGCCTTGGATTCTGTGGAGGGACGGGCCAAGCGGCTAATCGGTGATCCTGACTTGGTTACTACCAATTTGTCCAGTCTCGAACACAGACGTCGCGTGGCCAGTCTCTCGGTGTTCTACAGGTTACATTTGGAGAGTGTGCGAAGGAATTACATGAGTTAATTCCCCTTCCTCTTTCCATCATCGGACAACAAGACGCACGGCGGGTCTCCATCCTTTTGTTGTCGATATACCCTGCATTCGGACGAAACGTTTTGCTTCGTCGTTCATAATGCGTACAGCAAAGGACTGGAATAATTTGCCTGCATCAGTCTTTCCGTCCGATTACAATGTGGGTGTCTTCAAGAGAAGAGTGAATAGGCTCTTTCTAAGCTAGTGTGCATACCAACAAAAACTACATCGCCACTTACCATCAGGTGGGATTGTAGTTAAACGCTAGCTTATAATGTTAAAAAAAAAACTTCTTCTTCCTGCCCTTATCCCTTGCTATGTGGGGTCGGCACAACATGTCTTCTTCTTCCACTCTCCTCTATTTCCCGTCATGTCAATACTCACTCCTTTCTTTCTCATGTCTTCTTTCACACAATCCATCCATCGTTTTTGGTCTCCCATAGCTCTTCGTCCATACACACTCATCTCTAAAATTCTTTTGCCTATATTACATTCTTCCCTCTTCATTACATGCCCGAACCATGCTAACCTACCACTCTTCATTTTCTCTGTCACTGGTGCTACTTTCAAACTTCCCCTTATATACTCATTCTTTATGCGATCTTTTCTAGTCACTCCACACATCCATCTCAACATTCTCATCTCTGCAGCATGCACTCTTCTTTCATCCGTCACTTTCGTTGCCCAGCACTCTGATCCGTACAATACGACAGGTCTCACGATCGTTCTGTAAACTTTGCCCTTATGCCGTAAGAGGCATGCGTGGATCGCAAGTTACTCCCGAGACCTGTCGCCATTTCATCCATCCCGCATTTATTCTTCACGTCCCGGTCGACATTGCCATCATTTTGGATCACTGACCCAAGGTAACGGAATTCGGAGCAGACTGGTAGGAGAACACCATCCAAGGCAATATGAGAAAAACTGGATGGACTACTGAAGTCACAGAACATGTGTTCAGTTTTGGTTCTGCTTATTTTTAATCCGACACTTTCCAGTTTTTCTTGCCATTTTCCCAGCTTGCTCTGTACCTCAAGTGCACCTTTCTCCGACAAGCACAATGTCATCAGCAAATAGCATACACCAGGGTGCTTCCTCCTGTATGTTCGATAACAGAGCATCCATAATCAGAAGGAACAAATAAGGACTTAAAGCCGAAGCCCTGGTGTAAACCTACAGACACATTGAACTTGTCTGTGATTCCAGCCTCAGACCGGACGCAAGTATTGGCTCTATTATACATCGCTTCAACAAGCCGCACATACTTCTCTAGCAGCCCTTTCTCCCTCATACACCACCACAGAACCTTACGAGGTACCCTATCGTATGCCTTCTCCAGGTCCACGAATACCATATGCAAGTTCTTTTGCACAAGCCTGTATTTTTCAATCAGTTGCCGAAGTGCAAATATGGCATCCGTTGTTCCCCGGCCCGGCATACACCCGAAATGGTTCTGTGTTACCTCAGTCTCCTCTCTCATTCGTTTTGCTATCACTTTTTCCCATATCTTCATGCTGTGTGATATGAGCTTTATTCCCCGATACCTGTTGCAATCTTGTACATCACCCTTCTTTTTAAAAACGGGCACCAGTGAACTGTTGCACCATTCATCGGGGATCACCTCTTCTTGCAACAACTTATTGAAGAACAAAGTCAGCCACTTCCATCCATCTGCTTTCAGATACTTCCATGCTTCTACTGGTATACCATCTGGCCCTACTGCTTTTCCATTTTTCATACTCTGTACTGCCATCCTAACTTCGTCTTCAGTCACCTCTTTAACCATGCCCATATTACTCCTAGCATCCTCTAGTACTCCATTCCACTGATTTTCCTCATTCAAAAGTTTGCTAAAATAGCTCTTCCAACGTTCTTTTATGCTCTCGTTTTCCGTCAAAATCTTCCCCATTTCGTCTTTCATACATTTCATGTGATTCACATCTCTTGCATTCCTTTCTCGCTCTCTAGATATTCTATACAGATCTTTTTGGCCTTGTGGAGTTTCCAGGAAATCGTACAGCTTATCCTGTACCTTAGCCCTTGCGATTGCAACTACTTTCTTCGCCTTCTTCTTAATAACTTGATAGGCAGACCTTTTGTTTTCTTGATCTGTCTCATTTCCCGCTTTCAAACTTTTCCATTCCTTAAAAACATTCTTCTTTTCTTTCAAAATTTTCCGCACCTCTTCATTCCACCACTATGTGTCCTTATCAATCTTCCCTTTCCCCTTCGTTTCTCCAAAAACATCCCTTGCTACGTTCCTTACACATATTGCCATCTCATTCCAGCAATTATTCACTCTAATCTCTGCCATATCACCCATTTCTACAATCTTATCTACTACTCTTTTCCGAAACTCTTCGGCTAACTCTCTGTCACTTAGTTTGTTCCATTTCGTTCTAGGTGGGGGTTTAGGGTTCTTTTGCATACATTTTACTTTCAGACTCAAGTCTAGAATCAACAACCTATGCTGGGAAACTAGGCTCTCACTGGGAATTATTTTGCAGTCTTTGGCCGAGTTAATTTTGCTCCTTTTCATGAGAAAGTAATCTATTTGTGTAGAGTGCTGGCCACTACGGAATGAGATAAGATGTTGATCTCTCTTTTGATACCAGGTGTTTACTACGGCTAAGTCAAAGGCCAAAGCTGCTTCCAGTAGAGTTTCCCCCTGTTGGTTCCTGACTCCGTAGCTATAACCCCCATGTACTCTATCATATCCGTCACTTGTTCTTCCCACATGACCATTAAAATCCCCTCCTATATATATATATATATATATATATATATATATATATATATATATATATATATATATATATATATATATATATATATATATATATCTCCTCATATTCTGGTATCACCGTAATTACAGCATCAAAATCCTCCCAAAATTTTTCTTTCAAACTATCGTCACAACCGATCTGCGGTGCATACACACTCACTATATTTAAAACCAAATTTTCAATCAACAACTTAACTACAATACTCTATCATTCACTCTCTTTACATCCATCACCTTATTCTTAAGTTCTTTATCTAACACTACACCCACTCCATTGCTTTTTCCATCACTTCCACAATAATAGAATTTATAACCCGCCCCGATTTCTCTTGCTTTCTGTCCCTTCCACTTCGTCTCCTGCAAACACGCAACGTTTATACGCCTCCTTTCAAAAACATCCGCTAACTCTCTTCCTCTTCCAGTCATCGTACCTATATTCCAACTTGCCATCCTCAGTCTAATTTCCCGGACTAGTTTCTTACGCTGCCCCCGTCCTTGGTGCAGCAACCCTCGTCCATTTCAACCAATTCTTGGTTTGAAGAAGGATAGATTGGGTATAGGAGGGAATTGGGAGGGGATGGGTGGGATAACAGTGCCACGGAGACAGAGAGGGGTGTGACACTGTAAGCTAGAGCGGTCCGGGGTCGCGTACCCGTAGTGGCTCCAACCAGTTATCGGACAGATAATCTGGTGGATCCACCCTCTGGACTGAAATAATTTGATTTAGACTATCCAGAACAATGTCGCTTCTTTTGACTTTAAATAACAATGAGGTATCATCTACAAACAAAATAATCATATCCAGTTTTTGTATAATGTAAAGAAAAAATTTTTACGTAGGCAAGAACTAGAATGAACCAAGAATCGATCCAGGGGTCACAAGTTCTACTACACTACCCGATGACATTATACCCTTAATTGCTACATTTTGCTGGCAGTTTGTTAGACGTGAAGATAAGGTTTCAAGTATTTAAGTATTTAAGTTTCGAAATTAAAATTTTATGATTTACAAAATCAAAAGCCTTTATAATCAATCTTGTATAACATGTGACTTTAGTTTTACGCCCGCATTTAGTAAGAGAATGCTTGAGCGAAACACTCACAAGATTTGTTATAATCAAAGCAATCGGTAATATAACTAGCAATCACAGTAGCGTATAGCGTGCATTATACCGCACCTGCCCGTGATATATCTGCGTTATTTTGTTACAGTATTTTTCAAGTCTGTCATTTCGCTATTTTTTTATGAATTTTCCCATACAACATCCGAGGGAGAAGTGGCTGTGGCAGCTTCTTCATAAATAGTTCGATAAAGTTTCTCTTTTTCATATTTTATTGAGTATTTTGTATTTGACTAGTTAGTATTTAGGCAAAAATATTTCGCTTTTCAATAGCATGCTAACTTTGTTTCGAATAAGGTAAATTAAGCCCGTATATCTCTACAAAGTGAGTAAATTACATATTTGCGTTCGCTCGGTGCTCAACGTTTAACTACGGAGAGGGACTATGCTTGTGCATTATGAATAAACCACGGAATGAAGTGTTATTAAATAATTTATGCGGACATAAAAGCAATTAACTTGCGTCGCTTTTAGTTATGTGCACGATTTTATAAAATGAGTTTCCGTAAAGTTACACGTTATCCTGATAATTGCAATTTTTTACTGCGCTACTATAAGTTCCTTAACGTATAATGTAATAAATAAAACTTAGTAAAATTGTGTGTCACGATAGCCTAGTGATTGGGTTATCGGAATTCGAGTCAAGAGACCCGATCTATAAGGCCCATTACGAATGGGTTTTTAGACTTATGTACGATTTATATCGTTGGCTTGGACAAAAAGACGGTGGCGGGCTCACCGCCTGTCACATTGTCCCAAAATAGGCTTCGGTGATAAGCGAGTCGAATGGACTAAATTGTCTAGACCTCTGGTTACATCTAAATACGGAAATGCGTGAAGATATGACAAAAAATTAGAGGAAATAACGAAAACCATCACTAGAAAATTCGTAACACAGACATACATTTCTCAGTTTGAAATTAACTGCAGAAGCTTTTGATAAATTAGAAGTGAATTAGTTACTATAACTTTATTTTAATTTGGTCCATTTTAACTAATGACAGTACTACAAAGTTGGCACAATGTCGTGCAACGTGGCTGTTAAACATTGATCAGCGACTGTTATAATCTTAATGGTCAGTGTTACGGACAACCTAGATCTTTACTGATAATTGACGCAAGAATTCATTTTATAAATAAAAGGGATGTGGCACTAAACATTTAAATATAGAGAAACATGTAGAAAGATAGCACACAGAATCTCTCGAATATGATTCTAAATCTCTGTTAGAGGATATTCAACAATTACTAGACCATCCAAAACTAGACTAGACTATCCAAAAAGGATTTAGATACAATCCTTATAATAAACAATCATAAATATTTACATTTAGATTGATATGACTACAGGTAAACGCAGTATACAGATATGCAGGTGGCTTCAGGATTTTTCTTCGTGGCCAAATTTGGGGGAGGCATATGTTCAGCAGAAGATATGTGGTTTTTATAATAAAAAGTCATCAAATCACTACATAAATAAATCACTAGTTAATGAGAAACACTGCTCATTTCCAGTAGGTTAATAAATAATAGAGAAGTTATCGAGTACTTTAGCTTAAGCTGTACACATATAACATTTATCAGACTCTAAAAAGCTCTAATATAACCATAAGACGCAAAATACAAAAGCCGTATGTGTACCGTGGTAGCCTAGTAGTCAGGACACCTCCGACCGTTCGATCCCGGATTAGAATTACTAGTCAACAAAAATTTTTAATGCTGTAGTTGTTTCAAGCTCGGAGTAAAGACAAACATGGAGAGGAAACCCGCCGAGGATGTAAACGCCTGCTAACACGCACACGCAGCGTGATGGACGTATCCTTTCCCAATCACAAAGATAAAGGTTTTTTGCCCAGCAGTGGGTATTCATAGTCTTTTTTGCAGTCGATAGCCTATCAATCGATAGCGTTAATTACTGGTCTGCAACGTGATCTAAGTTGAATGTGAGCCGCTACAAATTTCCTAACATTTGATAATAATAACGTTTGAATATAAAATAACGCATCCAAATGTCACTTAATTTTATGTATCTACGTCGCCCGTACATTTATTAACCCTACCCTAAGTTTTAAAAATAAACAAATGATATACCTTTCTGACCTGTTTACGTACAATGTGACCTTAGCATGGCTGGTAAGACCCTTTTTATTTTTTTGTTTGCGAAACTTTTTTTATTAAGATGTCTATATATATGTGTGTTGATAGATCGTGTATATATCCACAAGCTTCCCAATCCGAATTATACACTTGGACTATGTCACAGTAGCACTCTTTTATTACACGTTTATAAAACCCCCGAGTTCACACGACAAATTTTATGTTATCACCGGTTTTAACTTCATAGATTTTAAACCGAAAAGGAGAATTACTAGAACATTTTTTTTTAATTAAAAAACCAATGTTCGTCTGTATACATAGAATACTTAGGTTTCGATATATCTAGCAGTGTCCTATGTAGCCAGTTATACCGTTTGATGTATTAGACAGTATTGAGATTAACTTTTACCTACACGAGTTGATAAATTCTATCTGCCTACTACACTTAAATTGTACATTATTAATGTGACTGCGTTTATAGCAGGTCTAACTAACGATGTAAGTCTTTATTATATCTTTACGCATCTTTTACGAGGTAGTCAAAGAGGACAGACGACTGAAGATAAAGTAAACATTATTTAAATTTCATGCCAGGACTTAAAAATTAGCAGACAGAGCAGTTGATAGAAACTAACTAAAAACTATGGTTACATAAAACCTATTTCTGGCTAGGTGAATGTAATTTGGCTACATTCAAGACTAAAAGAATAGAGGACGGGACAATGTTTACAAAACATCTTTATAGCTTCCTCATTGCGCAGTAAATTTGTTTATTATATAAATTATCTTTAAACAAATATTTTGTTACGGTCGGTATAATGACCTAAGACCGTCCACTAGCATATCTGACTGCTGAGGATTGGCTCCTGGGTTCGCATCCCAGATTTTGGTCAAATGCTCATTTTGCAGATATTGTCTTATCGTGATAGCGCCTAATATATTATCATATTCACATTATTTACATTTCTAAGCTTCATCCTAATTGTAAAGAGTAGTACAAATTACCAACAACTCTATACCCAATAATTTCGAATTAATAAAGTAGCCTATTACTAAATTAACAGAAAAGTATTATATACGATACTCAGAACAAATGATTATTTTTTTTAAACAACTGTGTTAAATATAAACCTTTCGTACCTAAGTCTGTTGGCTAATATTGAAATGACTGGACCAATTTAGACAGGAATTTCGATGCCAGATAGCTAATGTAACACGAATGAACTTATTTTTGCTACTGGCCCATTATTATGGAAAAATAAAAAGGGTGTCACGTTAATTGTTAAAACACCAGCAATTTCCTGTGGCGCCACAAATAGTTTATATTAGATATCTACTCAGGAATACGTCGCAATCGTCATCTAAAAGGTTATGCCTAATCACCCAATAAAGATATATATGCCAGAGTAAGAATAAATAAAGAAAAATCTCAGAGTAAGAATAGCACATCGTAAAAATTCTCCAAGAACAAAAACCTGTAACATGTGACAGATGGCGGGAAAACTGACGTGAGTGGTGACGTGAGCACCGTCTATTCGTCTGTTATGACGGAAATCTCAAATTTTATGTTATCACCGATTTTAACTTCATAGATTTTAAACCGAAAAGGAGAATTACTAGAACATTTTTTTAAATTAAAAAACCAATGTTCGTCTGTATACATAGAATACTTAGGTTTCGATATATGTATCTAGTAGTGTCCTATGTAGCCAGTTATACCGTTTGATGTATTAGACAGTATTGAGATTAATTTTTACCTACACGAGTTGATAAATTCTATCTGCCTACTACACTTAAATTGTACATTATTAATCACAGCCTTTTTACTTTAAAAGTATAGGTATTTGTGACTGCGTTTATAGCAGGTCTAACTAACGATGTAAGTCTTTATTATATCTTTACGCATCTTTTACGAGGTAGTCAAAGAGGACAGACGACTGAAGATTTCTCATTAAGAAAAAAGCATTATTTCTATTAGAAGAATTAACACAGTGTATTATTGAAGCTGAGACATCATTCAAAGCAAACTCACTCACACCTCACGAATCCGCCGACAGCAGATCATTTTCAACTAATAAAATAAATGGGTTGCCAAGAAATGTTATGATTTTTAAACAAAAATATTTCTTGATACATCATGATTTCTTGTATTTACGCGAATGCTACACATCTTAAATAAACGATTTTCGGATTTTATCGGGTTTTTAATTCGTTTTAAACGTTTTTCGTCAAACTATTTTAAAAAATGTGATACGATGTATAATTTCGCTTGAAATACCTTTTTCTCGAAAAACGATATATAAATAATGTACAAATAGCTAAATATATGTAATAAACTTAAAGATTTTTACTACAATATAATGTCTTTATACAATTTTTTGTCGTTTAATATTTATTGAAAAAAAAAATAGATAACTGATTTTTTTTGTTTTTATGGTTCAAGAATGATAAAAAGAAGCTAATAATAAATTTAATGGTAAAGGGGCTACTCCACTCAATGAACAAACGGATGTTGTTTAAAGGTTTACACGCATTACTGTCTAAAGATCATTAAGAGATTCGTCACAAGGATAGAAAATTATTCCATTTTTCAGATTTGTTATAAATATACAGATTCTTATCTTGGTATCAAAAGAAAAACAATATCATATCGAAATAGACAATAACATACAACAAAATATATATATATATATATATATATATATATATATATATATATATATATATATATATATATATATATATATATATATATACATATATATATATATATATATATATATATATATATATATATATATATATATATACATATATATATATATATATATATATATATATATATATATATATATATATATATATATATATATATATATATATATATATAAATATTTTAGTAACTATGAATTGTATAGTAACAGCCCCATTATTTTGTAAATAATGAAGTTCCTTCATACCATCTATTAAAATTACAATTTGAGCATATATAAATAGAAGTTTTGAATAGAAATCTTTCGGATTTTAAAATTTGGCATGTTTCCGCTGTCAGGTGCGTATCTATTGCTAATACATTTTCCAAACAAGATATTTTAAAAGTAAATGTTGTATGAATCACACTATATTTTATGTATAATATTGTGTGCTTCTTATACATAAGACATTTAAAAACGTTAAAGTAATGACATTAATAAATCAAAGAAATGGCATGATAAATGGCAATTTTCAGGTATATACCTACCTACGCACACAGGTAAATATAAAATATTTTTCTTGGCCAATGTTAGACTAATACGACAATTATAAATAATCTTAGCATATGCTGAATAAAGTTACTTACCCGAGACTTTAAAGTCACGGTCATACGTGTAGTTCAATAACGCGATCTTACCGTCGACTTATTGATTAGGCCTCCGCACATGGAATTACGTAAATTACTTCAGTATCCATATGAGATTAGATCATCTTTATTATATAACAGATCCACTAGACACCAAAAATTATTATTATGTAGTGTAAACCCACCAACAGCAATAAAGCAGGCTTAAATAGTTTGGTTAAAGTAATAGTAATAATTACTGCTTAACATTAGGGTTAGACTTTCGTTAATTAATTATTTTATGACATAAGCAGTTTTGTACGTATGATTAAAGGTCATTAGAACCGACTTCTTATTTTTTTTAAGTAATAGCTTGTTTTCTTGATACTTTACTGCTTATTATTACATTTCTCTTTTACAAATACACTGAAGTTGGTATCAAATGATTAAGTGGTGAAACGCAAAGACTTTGGATTCGGCTGAGGCTTTTAAGATTTCGCATTCCTTCTTTTCCTAAATTCCGAGTAGCAAATACGTAGTAGATTATTGTTTGATATTGGCGATGTGTTTTCTCTAGCTATACCATCACGGATTATACTTGAAGACGTAAGAACTGAGTCACGTCTATCCAGGAATTAGAGAAATATGCTCTTTCACATTTTTAAATGTTACCTAGATTTTATCTATACATGGTGAAATCGAAAAACCATGGTTAATGATAATGAAGGGGATGGTGCTAAATTCTCGTTCTTACCCTAGCGAAGACCAGCATGAAAGAGTATTTCCCTTATTATATAAACAAAACAAAATTCAACGAAGAGAGCTTTTAGATGCAAGGCAACAGGGCGTGCATTCGATTATTTCCGTGACCCCTCGAGTGTTTCCGTTGCGTCCCGAACGCATCCCGGCCGGTTAGCAGGTCATTGGGACACCGCACACGCGCCGGGAAGGGAAAGGTGGGATAATAAAATATTATATACCTTATTCCTTGCGAGGCAAACTGCATTTTAGCGAAGCGTAGGCAATAATTACACACTTATGGAAATGCGCTTAAACATGTTCTATTCTTTGTTTTCAGTAAGGTGATAAAATCAATTATGGATGCTCACAAAATTATTGATTTGAAAAGTTATGTATGTAACATAGTAAAGATCTAGTTGAATATTGATGAATAGCTCGCTATTCGCTGTTTTACTCGGATTACTGATCAGATTACTTAAAGTTTGAGTGCTTCGTGAGCTATTTTGCAGCATGTAGGTATATAAAATTATTAAATCAAAATAATAGCATATTTAAGTTTCACTCAAGGAAAGGATATGTGCCATAATTAAAAATGACAAATACATTTTTTCACTCACATTTTTCAAACGGCGACGGGCTCACCACCTGTCTCGTTGTCTAGAAAATATCTTGAGTGCAGGGACTTAATTGTCTAGACTAGACCTATGTCTACCTCTGTATAGGGAATTGCGAGAAGATGTTTACTTCTATTTATTACATTTATTAAATTAAGTATTGATAATGTTAAATATTATTTCCGTGTAAGAATATTGCCACTCAGTTCCGTGTAAGAATATTGCCCTTTCTTCCTGCGGATGCCATAAGAGGCGACTAGGTAAACAGCCTTGATTGTCGTTGTGGCAACCGAAAGACGGAATAACCATCCCTAAAAATATCACACCGAAGATGGGCAGCAGCATCTGAGGTGCGAGTGGTCTGGTACTGCGATCGCCAATCCGCTTGCCAGGCGTGGTGATTATGGCAAATCCTGGTTTTAACATGCCGATATCTATGTATATGCAATGTAAAATAATACATAAAATCGTTTACAATTTCTATCACCTGCATAAATAACCTTTTTGTTTACGTTATGCGTGTACTAGTACAGTAAAAACAAATTATTTACGGATTTTATAGCATTTAATTTTATTAGAGCGTTGACATAATGTTGATATATGTATTTCATGTCAGCTAGCTATATATTTCATGATACGAGTTTTAATTAATTGAATAGATAGAGTGAAAATAGGTTACAGTACACAATAACTTTATGCAGTTACGAGCGGTGTACCCTTCGTTGGCGTGGCAGTTTCAATTACTAACGACAATTTGATTACTGAAAATCCTCCTTAAGGGAGACTCGGGCCCCTTGGGCTATTGGCGGTTTCTGTATATTACTAACTGCAACTAAAACTACAAAGTCGCCGGTCTTACAATGGCAATTAATAACAAAAGTTGATAAATACAAAAGGCAGAAATAAAACATGAAAACCCTCATTGGCGCCAGTATTACCTCGATAAAATGTCTGGCCATGTACAAAATCATTTCTTAATGCTACTGAATCATTTGAAAACATCAAGAGGCGTGTATAAATTTCCTGTTCCGGATATTCCGGCGGTCACAGTTTGGCATATCGCCAAGCAGATGCCGTCCGATCGAAAGTTGCGTCACAGTAGTCCGATCGAATCGTTCGGTCAAAACAATATCTGTTCTTCGATAAGGATCAGAAATAGACGGCAAAGTGTGTCGCTGCACGGCGCTCCCGCTTTCCTTGTTGGATGACTCATTTGATATCGATACAAATAAAAATACTCACTAAAACAAAGTAGTTACTAGTAGTAGTAGTTACTATACGCTGCAATAAAGTAGTTACATGTCTTTTTTTTCTTTGTGATAATGTTCAACAGCCAATTAAGCAGAATGATTGGGTGATTCCTTCTAATCAGGAAACTCAAGTTCTACCTCCGTCCAGAAGGCTAGTAAAATTGATTTTATTTTGTAATATTTACTATTTATATTTTCTAAATCATTTATATTGTTCACTTGTATTCTAAAACTGTGACATGCTCACCACGTATCACGTTTCAACACATAAGTTTTGGTCAAAGGACTAAACTGTAGATCCCTGATCATTCCAGTATTAATATACAGTAGCCATAGCTTATTTTTTCATAAGCTATACACAGGTACATAAGGTAAAGAAATCTTATTTATGCTTTAGACTATATTAGAAGAGTAGACCTGTCAGAATGAACATTCATTCTGTAGCCCCAACTTGATCAGACATTATAGTGTAAATACGTTATTTGCTCTAATTAAGTACTAATTTCTTTAAGCTGCTAAGGACATTAAATATTGAGAGAAATGTCCATCCATGTAACGATAAACTGAACTAACCAAAAATATCACGCAAACATTTTAGAGTTTATTTTCAAAAATACATAGAAAAAAAAACTTATAAACGAAGAATTTACTTCTCTGTCTATCGGTGTGATTAATGTTTCCTTATAAAATTTTCTCGTTATTCGCAAGCCGTTTAAACTTGAATACGCTATTAATTGGTCAAGAGACAGAGTCCTTTTCCCTTGGAGCCGAGTGGTGATCTGAATTCGTGTGACGATACCCGAGTTTGATTCCCAATGTTCGATTAATATCGCTGGCTTCGACAGGGACAGGCTCGCCACCAAATTGAGCTTCGGTCAAATGTGGGTCGCAAGGACTGAATTGTCTAGACCTCTGCCTACGCGCATACTGCCCTCACGCATTTATCAATACAGGTAAATGCATGAAGATTCTTTAGAATAGTTTCGACGGAACCTTAAACAATTTCTTTTTTTATAGAAAAGGGAGGCAAACGAGCTGGTGGCACACATGATGGTAAGTGATTACCACCAACCATGAACATCTGCAATACCGGAGGAATAGCAGATGCGTTGCCGGCCTTTGAGAAAGGTATAGGCTCTTTTCTTGACGGTCCCTAAGTCGTACCGGTTCGGAAAAACCGCTGACGGCAGCTCATTCCATAAAGTGCCAGTGCGTGGCAGAAAATTCCGCGAAAAACGCACTGTGGTGGAATGCCAAGCATCAAGGTGATGTTGATAAAATTTTTGGCTATGCCGTAAGGTACGATGGTGAAATTCAGCGGCTGGAATTCATTAATCCGAACAATTCCTCGGAGCACTCCCCGTAGTAGATCTTGTAGAAAATGCAAAGATATGCAACATCTCTTCGCAAAGCCAGGGGATCTAGCCGATCGGATAGAGTATGGTCGTCGACAATTCGAGACGCTCTTCTTTGGATACGGTCAAATGGAAGGAGCTGACACTGGGGTGCCCCCCGACCAGAGATGACAACAGTACTCCATGTGCGGCCGAACCTGCGCCTTATAAAGTTGCAAGCGGTAGGCCGGCATAAAGTACTGTCGAGCTCTACTGAGCACGCCAAGCTTTTGAGAGGCCAAATTGGCCTTCCCTTCCAAATGAACGCGAAACTGAACGTTGCTCGATATGTCAACGCCAAGGATTCCGATGCTGGCTGAGGCAACTAGGGGGAGTGCTCTCAATCAATCAATCAAAACAATTGTTGCTGTGTATAAAAAGCGATTTTATTCTTTATTGCAAGGATATTTGTGGGTGGTTACGAAATGTTCAAAATAAAAAAAAACTATGCTTACTAATTGTTTTCAATCAGATAAATGCAAAAAATTCTGATTTAAAACAGTAATTAAGTTTAAACGGAACACAGGACGCCGTAGCAAAAAAAATAAATTGTTTCCTTCGATCTATGATTGAAGATAACTCAATTCGTACCTAGCCAACACTCCTTAATAAGATACGGGGAATGATTAATGTCCACCTTCAACCCTTTTCTCAATTCACGGTTACGCAGAATCGAAGGGCATCGAAGTGAAAAATTCTTATTTCCTTCTCATTCATATTGTATCTTACATACAATGTCACTAGTACGAAGATGCTATTAATATTGTGCATATATAAATAAGATGTTGAATAGAAGAGACGAAAATTAAGAAAGAAGTCGACCATACCACGGGTAAATCACTTAAAGAACCCAAAAGTTGTCATTAGGTCAATGTCAAATAGGAATTCGAGTCCAGAGCTCGTACCAAATGGTTTTAAAAAAAAAAACTTATGTACGATTTATATCATTGGCTTGGACAGAACGACGGCAACGAGTTCAGTCTGTCATCTTGTCCCTATAAATAAATAAAAAATAAATAAATATCTTCACGCAATTCCTAATGTATACAGTATAATGTTCCTGGGGTACACAGAGGTCTAGTCTACCACCTGAGAATAGAGCTTGGGTTTCTCGAATTTCGATTACCCAACTACTCGGCTATCCGGACTCTATTCAATATTGCGTGCGATATTGACGGCTCTCTAGTCTAGTTGGTAGAGAGCCTGCCTTCGATGACGGGTTAGAGTTACGCTAATGTCAAATGTTTGTGTGACGAATATGAATGTTGAATAAATACACTCGAGTCATGCATATTTAAAACTATAAATACATACAAACATACATATCACGCATCTTTCCCGTAGGGGTAGGCAGAGACCACTTCTTCCCACTTGCTATGATCCTTACATACTTGTTTCGCTTCGTCCACTTTCATTATTCCCTTCATACATTCTCTTCGATTCAGGGTACTCTTGACCTGGCCTTTTTTCAGGACGTCCCTGATTTGGTCTTGGAACGTCCGCCTAGGTCTTCCCCTTCCTACACTTCCATTCACACTCGCCTTATATGCTTTTTTCGTCAATCGTTCTTCATTCATTCTCTCGACATGGCCAAACCATCTCAGCATACCTTTTTCAATTTTAGTCACTACATCTTCTTTCAGACCACAACGTTTCCTTATTTCACCATTCCTTATCCTGTCGCTCAGTTTAACTCCTAACATACTTCTTAATGCTCTCATCTCAACTGCATTTACTCTGCTTTCATGTTTCTTCTGCCATACCCAACTTTCACTTCCGTACATGAGTGTCGGAACCAAAACTCCCCTATGCACAGCCAGACGAGCCTTGTTAGACACCATCCGACTGCTCATAAAGGAGTGCAAAGCTCCATTCACCATGTTACCTGCATTCACTCTTCTTTCAATATCACTCTCACACTTTCCATCTCTTGTGAACTTTGAACCCAGATACACAAACTCATTCACCTGTTCAATTTGTTCATCTCCAATCACTATATTGCAGTCTGTCATGACCTCATCTCTTTCAAACACCATTACTTTCGTCTTCTTTACATTCATCTTCATCCCCTTTCTAACAAAAGCTTCACTCATAGCAGTTACCATCTCCTGCAACTCCTCGGCTCAAGACGCAAGTAATACTTGATCATCAGCATAGAGAAAACATTTGACCAGTAACTCATTCATTCTCAACCCACTTTCATTCTCTTTTAAATCTGTCAAGCAATTGTCCATAAACAGATTAAACAGCCACGGTGACGCTACACATCCCTGTCTAACACCTTTTTCGATATTAAACCATTCAGTGTATGCCCCGTTTATCCTTACACAAGCACAGGAATCCCTATAAAGAGATTGCAATGCTCGTATGAGGATACTGCTGATAACTTCACGGACAATGCTGACCACAATTCATTCCTCACCACTCTATCATAGGCCTTTTCTAAATCCACGAACGTGCAATAGACCTTCTGGTTTTTAGCCAGACACTTTTCGGCTATGCACCGCAAGGAAAAGACCTGATCCGTACACCCCATTCCCTTTCTAAATCCCGCTTGTGCATCCCATACTTTTTCGTCCGTTTCATTCACAACCCTTTCAATCAACACTTTCGCATACAATTTACCGACGACGCTGAGAAGGCTTATACCGCGGCAATTTACGCAGTCCTGCCGTGACCCTTTTCCCTTATATAATGGCACGATTACGGCTTTGCACCAGTCTCCCGGTACTTGCCCATTTTGCCAACACAAATTGAAAAGGCGGTACAGCTGACTAGCCACTATGCCCTGTCCAGTCCTCAGCATCTCAACGGTAATCCTATCATATCCGGCAGCCTTACCAAATCTCATACTTTTCAACGCTTTTACTATTTCATCCACGCTTATCTCACTGTCATCAACATTTATATTAACCATGGAAGGTGCCGGGCGTTGTACCTGCACTTCCTCACTTTCAAATAAACATTCAAAATACTCTTTCCATCTCTTTAACACATATTCATCTCCTTTTATAATGCTCCCATCTTGACTCCTGATTGTATTCAGCTCCGAGGTAGAGGTTTTTCCTCTGGCTGTATTGACGAATTTCCAGAAAAACTTGATGTTTGACTGGAAATCTTCAGTGAGCCTCCTATCAAAATCATCCTTTTGTTCTTCTTTCTTTCTAGTCACAACACCTTTCGCAGCTGATTTGAATCTTTTATACTTCTTTCTCGCTTCCTTTATCTCGTCATTCGTCGCCTTTTGAAGTTTTTGGTTAGCTTTTGTTGCTAACCAATCCAACCACGCTTTCCTCTTTTCTTGCATAGCCTTTTGTACATCTTTATCCATCCACACATTATACTTCTTTCTTCCTTTCCTTCGTTTAGCTACTCCGCATACCTCAACAGCAACATTCACAACTCCTTTCTTAAATGTCTCCCACAAATCTTCAATCACACATATCTCTTCTATGCCTTTAAAACTTTCTATCAGTTTCTCTACATACTCGTCTTTCTTATCTTTTTCTTGGAGATTTTCCACTTTTATTCTGTCCAAAACACTCGTAGGCTCGGCTCCTCGGTGTCGCCATCGTTTAAAGATGCCCTGTATTCGGGCTATGACCAGGAAGTGGTCTGTGTCAAGGCCTACACCGCGGTATGCTCGTGTGTCTAGCAGGTTCTTCCTCAATCTTTGATCCACAATAACAAAATCAATTATACTTCTAGACTCACTCTCAATTCTTGTATACAAATGGATCTTTTTGTGATCAAACATTGTATTGGCCACGCACAGATTACATTCCAAGCATACTTCAAGTAGGCTTCTCCCATTTTCGTTCACTCTATCGTCCCCAAATGTACCCAGTACTCCTTCATACCCCTCACGCTTTACTCCAACCCACCCATTAAAGTCCCCTAACATCACGATCCGTTCATTTTCTCCGCATTTATTCAAGACCTCTCTCATGCTATCCCAAAATTCCTCTCTCTCTTGTTGAGCTTTTAATGACCCACCCCCTCGCAGATCCGTCGGTGCATAGACCCCAAGGATAAACAAGCGGGTGAGTCCAACTTTTAACCTAACCCAGAGGAGTCTTGGACTTACACATTCATGCTCTATCACACATTCAACTATTCGAGAGGAAAGAATCACACCAACTCCCTGACAGCCTCGGCCGGTTTGGGGGACTCCCGACCAGTATGCCGTGTAGGGACCATGAACCGTGGTGTCACATCCTTTCCTCTTGGTTTCGTTCACGCACAGGATATCTATACATCGTTCGTCCATCATCTGACATACTTCATCTACCTTACCATCCATTCCTCCTCTTACATTCAACGTAGCGAAGCGGCTCTCCATGGGCCGCTTTTCGCCCCCGCGAGAAACGAGACGTGATGGGTGGCGAACCACATCGCCGCTATTTTGTTAAGTAAAATTCACCATTGCGTTCCCACGAGTAGCAAGGGAAAGGTTTGTCCACCCCAGCAGAGCCCCGCATGCCAGGGTAAGGCTAGCCTAATTCTGGGTCGCCCGGTCCCAGGGCAGTGTGGCACGCTAACGACTAGGCTTGCCCGTAGCTATGCATCCATTGGCGGAGAGAATAGGAGTAAGGATAGGGAAGTATAGGTTGTGAGAAAAGGAAGATTGGTAAGTTAAGGTGGGATTTAGGAAAGGTAGGATATTACCGCCCGGGAAGGCAAGGGATAGGACAGTAATAGCTAGGGAAGCCGGGGTCGCATACCCGTATACCATACCACTACTACCGGACAGGTAAGTTAGGATGAGTATCCCTGACTAAAATACATTTCTATGTTACAATACAATACAAATACAAATTGAAATACATACAAATTGAATACAAATTGAAATACATTAAATGAAAATGAAATCCAATACAAATTGAAATACATTTCTATGTTAAAAATACATAAATCTACATAGATTCATCAAAACCCAGAAACAGCCAAGACACAGGGAATCTTACTTTGGGACTTGACGACGTGCGTTGAAACATAAATAAAAATAAACTACAGCAAAGAAGCATTCGGATGGATAATGGATAACCAATACAAAGAATTAATCTCAAGATAGGTACGCGAGCGCATAGACGTCAGAGAAAATTCGAACAGACAAAAATATCATTGACGTCGCTCATTCAGCGTTCCATACGCGTGCTGGGAAATTTATTGCCAACGAACCGTTGCTATAGACAACGGATATACGACGTTGGCTAAATAGTGAGAAAGCTATTTAACAAGAGAATTAAAACACAGTTTTGGACAAAAAACTAACTACGATTAATTTATAATATTTATTACCTTGGCCTGTGAGACCTCAGATACTTTTGCGAGATTGAATTTATAAGAGAAGTAGACAAGTGACCGAATCATTGAAGATATCTCCGCTCTGGGTCGCGTTTTTTTCCAAGTTATCTTTGAGCATACAGAACGGGAAGGCTGCTAGCATAATGCTACATTTGAGCCAAGAACTACTCTAAGTAAGAAATTTAGCGACTACCTTTAACGAAGCATGTTAACTATTTTCATTATATTCTTAACATGTCCCGGATTTTTGAGAGATACTGTATTAAATGAATTTAATAAAATCATTGTATCGACTAAAATTAATTATAAAGTGAGTAGTTAAATTATTTCTACTTTTGAGATGACCAATTTTTCCAAATAATAATCGCCATATTCGATTGCCTAGTAACCCCATCTCGGCAAGAGAATTGAATTGTGCACGAGTCTGTCAGTGAATTGCTTTATTCTAGTCAAGATTTTATGTGATTGTTAAATAGCCGTAGCCAGATAGTAAGTACAAGGTAATATTCTCAATTTCTTCGCTTAGTTACCTCCTACGTCAATAAAAGTTGACGTAGATGCTATCGCAGATTACGCGTATTTAGAGTTGGTTAAAAATTTTATAAATTCCATTTTTATTAAATTTTCAACCGACTCTAAATACGCGTATCCATATTACGTTCTGTATAATCAAATTAATAGAAATTACTTAAAGCTGTTATTTCTATCATGATAACTTTAAAGAAATAGAAAAACCACCACCACCACTCAAAAGACTTATCTAAGCTATAGCAAACAACTATTATCTTGAGCCTGATATCTGACGAGCCTGTGACGATATAACTTGCTAAGTTTCATAAATATCATTGAGAACGTTCAGTCCGGGATCGTACGTACTACTTGTCATCCGATCCCAACTCAAGGGAAAATACAAGCTAGCTAAAATTGTCTAGTTCCGTGGGCGAGTGGCGCACACACCGGTGTTCATGGTGTCCCCAGCTTTGAGGTCCCGGTTCGATGCTCGGTAAAGTAGAAAATACTTTTTCTACATTTTCTCCCTTACTTTTAACTTCGTTTCCTCTGATTCCATAATACAAGTGCTTAAGCTGCTTTTTTGAGATTAGAGCAATGTGTATCATAGATAGGGACATCTATGTATGTATTTATTTATTTGTTAAAATACTAAATGTGTTCATACTACTGTGTGTTATACAATCAAGAGTGTTTAGGCGGACTTAATGCCAGGGGCATTCTCTACCAGTCAGCCTTTGGGAGATGCAGAGATGAAATGATGTAGTTGAAGGTGATGAAATGATAAAGAAGAGAAATTTAAAATAAATACACATTATTTATATAATACTTAAAAGTAAAGCATAAAATAGATAATAAAATATTTTATAATGTACAAAAACAGTTACACCGAATAAATACTTAAATAATAATAAACGATACGTGTAAACTGTTGGTACAAGATTATCATCTTAAAAGATTAACGACTCCTGATTTTTCTAGACCTCTGCCTTTGCCTATGTTGGGAAATTGTGTGACGATAAAAAAGGAAGATGATAAACAACTACTCTTATTTATTGGCAAGTCTTCATTTCATTTGATAAACTTGAAGAGTCATTAATTTGTTTTGTAAATAAAAATAAATGATGCAACGAAAGTACTGATTACGAAAGTTTTGTGTAATATTTAAAATACGGTATGTTTAAGTTGGGTTGGTTATTTAACAAGCCCTATTTGAAGAAAAGTTTTCTCGTCAAATTACATCTAACAATATAAATATTCTATATAGATATGTTTATCGTATAAGTATTTACATGTGTATTATATGTTTATTTTTTGTATTTGCCACATTATATTAGAACGCTCTCTTTATTAAACCGCACTGCTCCCACATTTTATTTCTATTTAGCCTGATAGCCAAATAAAAATAAAACAATGTCCGTCATATGTACTAAATTGTGCATTAAGGCTTAAATAAAAAAAAATAAATAAAAGTTTCGACTTTCGATAAAAAACCTATTTCGAAATCTGTTAATCCTTTAGAGATCTAAGATGCCACAAACAGATATACAGGGTAACCTTATAACCACTTAATTAACTATTAAGAAGAACAATTTCACGATAGCAACGATATTTTCACTTTAGACGATTTCAGTCACGATAGCCGAATTGTTGGGTGGTCGGAATTTCGATTCGAGAGACCCAAGTTCGATTCCCAGGTGGCAGTACCAATGAGTTTTTCAAAAACTTATGTACGAATTTCATCGTTGTCTTGGACATAAAGACGACGACGGGCTCACCACCTGTCACTTTGTCCCGAAAATATCATCGGTGGAAGGTGGGTCAAAGGGACTTAATTGTCTAGACTTGACCTCTGTCTACCCCTGGGAATTGCGTGAAGATATTTTTATTTTATTTTTATATAATTTGATATTATTTACTGACCATTAACATACTCTTTTAAACAGACTATTATGTGTTTACATTTGCATTGGCAGTATGAATATAAACTATTAATAATTTATTGTGTTTAGTTTATGTAAACAGGTATTATACATTCGATTCAGGTTTCGGCAATTTTAAGCATTTCTCAATGTCGGCAATTTGTTCAAAAGTATACAAAGTTTTCACGTATTAATGCATACACTAGTTATTCATTCGTATGTTACTAGTTATTCGTGTTTGATAACTAAATAGCAACATAGATAAAAAAGTTATAAAACTTTACGTCAAAGCATTCCAGAAGCTAGAATTAGATAAAGAAAATATAGAGCTACCGTCAAATGTTTAAAAACAATACTTTAAAAAGCAGCAATCTAAATATAAGTCAACGATGCGTTGGCATTGGCAGAGCGCTGTAAAGAAACATCGCAACAATTCAATCATTAAAAATCACAGCGGAATTGATGATAGTATGTAAGATGTCATATAAAAGATGATTGGTACAAAACAGTTGAAAATAAATTATCTAAAATAAAAATGAAATGGTTGCTTTTAATACAAACCAAACCAAAAATTGGATAAACATATTAATAAAACATTTAAAAAAATATTTGAAAATTAGACCTTATCATTTAATTAGAAGATGAATTAAAGTAAAGAAGTTACGTCACAACTGAAACTGAATTTCAAATCTGAGTCCCTGGAAAATTTAGAACGCCTAAATATAAAACTTGAATTTTACATATTCGTTTGAATTATCAGGATGATGGTTGTAAGAGACAAGTTCAGAAGGCTCGTTTAAGTAGATAGATGTCTCGACTTTTCGACCCACCTTCCATGCGAAGACATTTTTGGGACAACGTGACAGGTGGTGAGCCCGTCGCCGTCTTTTTGTTCAAACCTACGATATAAATCGTACATAAGTTTTGAAAAAACTCATTGGTACGAGCCTAGGCGATCGAATTCGGGTCTTAAATAAATAAAACTTGTGACTCAAATTCCGATCTGGGTGATCGGAATTTGAGTTCCACCATTCGGCTATCGTGATTATAAGCGCTGCTCCGTGAAGCTTTTATACCGCGATTGCTAACTTGCTAACTATGGCATTGAAGCTATGTCATACAATAACGTCTTACCCTTTTGTGAATAACCTTATGAGAAATATATTAGGAAATTATAGAATATGTTTTAGAAACCATTTCAGTTTAACAATTTTTAAACCCATTTGAATGTGTTGAACTTTGAGGGAAGTCTACGAGTATGCCAACGGGCACACTGAGATTAACTATAATGAAACTATATATAAAGGTTCTGGTATTTGAAAGGGACGAAGAGAGATCTAAGTATGAAATATCTGTAAATGAGGAATGTCTAGAACAGGTGAATGAAATTTTATACTTGGGGAGTGCTTTTAGCCGAGATGAAAGATGTGATTTAGATGTGGACAGGCGTGTCGCTGCCGGGAACAAAGTCAACGGTGCCCTGACTGCGTTAGTCAAAAGGCAAGGCGTAGTGAAGAGTACACGCCTTGCAATACATAAAGCAGTATTGGTACCGACTTTGTTATATGGCAGCAAAACCTGGGCATGCCAGGAGAAGCATAAAAGCAAGTTGAATGCAGTGGAGATGCGATCTCTTCGTAAAATGTACTGCGTTACCATGGCCGACCGAAAGCGATACGAAGAGATTCGCAATATGGCAGGTTTGAAAGATGACCTTATCACAAAAGTTAATAAGGGCGTGCTTCGATGGTTTGGGCACGTTGAGCGAATGAGTGAAGACCGAATGGTGAAGAAAATATATAGCGCTTAAGTTAATATTAAAAGGTGTCGAGGTAGACCAAGACTAACTTTCGAAGACCATTTGAGCAAATCGCTCGAAAAGGAGAGGGGTCAAGAGTACTCGGATACCTAGACGTGCATGTGTGAAGAAGATAATGAATCTGAAAGTAGTGAAAGAGGTATGTAAGGATCGTGATACTTGGCGACCTGTTCTCTCTGGCTACCTCGTCAGGGATTGTGCGTGAAAATAAGTTTAGGTTTATATATAATGATTTCTTGTACTTACGCGAATACTACATATTTTTAATGAAACGATTTTCGGATTTTATCGCGTGGTCGGATTTCGGTCGCGTTACAGCATCCGTGGTCACGGGGAGGAAGCATCCGAAACGTCGGGAAATAAAAATAGTTTGTAAAAACTAATTGAAAATACGATAAAATCCGAAAATCGTTTTATTTTAAATGAAACTATATAATTAAAATCACGATAGCTGAGTGAAATCACCCCAGGTGGCAGGCTCGTACCAACGGGTTTTTTCAAAAACTTATGCTTAATAATCTTACGAATAATATCGTTGGCTTGGGCATTGAGACGGCGACGGGCTCACCATCTGTCCCGTTGTCCCAAAAATATCTTCGGCGGAAGGTGGGTCGAAAAGACTTAATTGTCGAGTCCTCTGTCTACCCCTGTATTGGGAATTGTGTGAAGATATTAAGTTATTTATTTTTTATATAATTAAAATCAAAAATATCCATATATTAAGTTGAATGTAAGAACTAATTGAGATACATACGGTTTTACTAGAATCATTTATACACACCAGCAGCCGCCTGCGGCTCTTTGACCGCGGTTTAACACTTAACTCGAAACCCTAATTATTCTTCTAAAAGTAGTTACTCCATAGTTACTCCTACGTCACTCCTAGTAATATCAGCTACCTGCCAGTAAAAGTTCCGTTCATAATCAGTCCACCCGTTTCAGGAATTAGCCGGAACAAACAGACAGATAAAAATAAAAAAAATTGAGTTTTCATTGCAAGTACGGTAAGCAAGCTACGGTATATACCTTCATATGCATTTAGTGAAAAGTTGTTAATTTGAAATAAACTCGTAGTGTCTGTTTGTAACCTCTAAATCTACATATATACATATAAATAAACTTGTAGTGTCAAGTTTATTTATATGTATATATGTAGATTTAATGAAAGTATTAATATTAATTTATTTATTAAACAACTTTACTGAACCTTATAAAATGTATAGCTAAGTAGAAAAGGCAGGCATAATGCTAAAAGCATATTATGCATTTGTCAGAATTAAAGGCTATAATTAAACAAATAAATAAAATGTACGATGTGCATCGCGGGCTTAGAGCCAACAGGCACACCTATCACGTTGTCCTAAATAATCTCTAGTGGGAAACGAGTAGAAATAATTAAGAGTCCAAATATATGGCCATCCCCGCAAATAACGGATAAATAAATTTACTGTACATTACATACATATACATGCTGTACATTAAAGCTATAGCTACATTCACTAGTGACGTCATGGCTTCACTTACGGTCAATGTATGGCGTTTAATCTATTTGAGTTTATATCACACTAGTGACATGCTCCGGCTTCGTAAGTGCATTCGTAAGCAAAGCATAAAAATGTAGTGTCATTTTTTCAACTTTATATTTTTAAATATTTAATTTCATGCTTGTTACTTCAAAAATTTAGTAACAACTTTCAACGCTTAGTTCAACACAACGCCTATTGAGGGTAAAATTTTAATTACTTGTGAATTAATTTCTAATCAGAAGCAGATATATAAAGTTAATGTAAGAAACATGCAAAAACTTTAAGTATACGACGGATTCAATACAAATTTTCCTCCTTTAGGTAAGTGTAATTTAAAAAAATCCGATAAACAATTACCAAAATTTCAAATATATGGTTTAGGTTTAGGCTGTGCTTAGAAGAATCAGTCAGTCAGTCAGTTAGTAAGGACAAGTAATTATATATAAACGAATGCGACCTTTACTTGTACGTTTTACATGTGATAGACCATTCCTCTATAATCTAAACAAGCTTGTATGAATTGAAAAGAAATTTAAATATAGTGTTTTGTGTTGAAAACATAGACAGTAAGTCTTAAATTTAAATTACAATACATTGTCACAGTCGTGAATACTAAGAATTATTTATGTATATAATTCTATTAATAAATAAGTTAAAACTAACACAATAACCACAGTTTGTTACTCGTGACCAAGTCAACAAAAGTTAAAACGTGTTTCCACACACCGGTTTTCATGGTGTCTCTAGCTCTGAGGTCCCGGGTTCGATTCCCGGTCGGGCCAATGAAGAAAGCCCTTTTTCTACATTTTCTCGGGTCTGGGTGCTTGTGATACCTTCGTTTTTTCTGATCATAATACAAGTACTTAAGCTGCTTACTTTGGGATCAGAGCGCGATTTCGCGCGACATGTACGCTAAGCTTCCAGAATATCATAAAAAAATACTCCTAAAAAATTAATAGCAATCCGAAGTGCCAAATTAACCATGCGCTGGGCAGTGTAGTACATCCTGAGGAAACTGCATGTCTGAATAACAATAAAATTAAAAATATTTCGATGACGTGCAAAGTCCGCCACTCACAGTCCCGTACTGGAGAAGCATAGCGGACGTTCCCTTAGTAAGATCTTTTAAAACAATATCTGAGATAAGGCTTTTGCCCACCAGTGGGCCATTACCGGTTGCGTCTTTATTTCAATTTACTTGTTAATAATTTTAAAATATTTTGATATTATTAAATAATAGTCACGGTAGCCGAGTGGTTGGGTGGTCGGAATTTCGAGTCAAGAGACCCGAGTACGATCCCCAGGTAGCAGTCTCGTACCAATGGGTTTTTCAGAAACTTATGTACGAATTATATCGTTGGCTTGGAAATAAGCGAAATAAGCGACGGGCTCACCACCTGTCACGTTGTCCCGAAAATATTGTCGGTGGAAGGTGGGTCAAAGGGACTTAACTGTCTAGACTAGACCTCTGTCTACTCCTGTATTGGGAATTGCGGATTGAGAATTGAGATTGAGATTGGGAATTGAAAAGATATTTATATTTATAATTTAATTAAAGAAATTTTGACTTTGTATGCAATTATAATGGTGGTGCTGTATGGATTTACATATATACATAAATAAATATAAATATCTTCACGCAATTGCCAATACAGGGTAGACAGAGGTCAAGTCTAGACAATTAAGTCTCTTTGACCCACCTTCCACCGAAGATATTTTCGGGACAACGTGACAGGTGGTGAGCCCGTCGCCGCCTTTATGTCCAAGCCAACGATATAATTCGTACATAAGTTTTTGAAAAACTCATTGGTACGAGCTTGCGACTTGGGGATCGAACTCGGGTCTCTCGACTCTAAATTCCGACCACCGAACCACTCGGCTATCGTGACTTTACATATATACGTCGTACATAAAATTTACTAATCATACAGTCATGATCACGTGAAATTCTACGAAACGTTTCGGAACCGTGTAACCTCATTTAATGATTCCTGAAACTACGGATTAGAAAATGATTACGCGGTAAGGCATTAAGGGCGAGGGCGAATTGTGTGAACTGTGAATCAACCCTTCGCCTGCAGCAGTGAGTCACGGCCCTGACATTTGCCACGTGTATTGTTCAACAGCGCCTCTACAGTTTCTTTTAAACTCTTTACGACTTTAGGTCATGCTATGAAAGATCGGAACCTGACGTAATGTACACCATGAAAATTACAAAGGAAGCTAAAATCTAATATTGAAAATGCCAAATGACTCAATTCGAGTCACTTTTTTTAATTTACATTAGCATTTAGCAGGGACAATAAACCCTGCTTATTATATACCTTTCATTAACGTATATTTATAAAAAAGTAATCGATATCACAAAGTTCATTCAAGCTTTGAAACTAATTTTAATGTAATTTTCTTCCAACTTGAAACATACGTTTATTTTTTTATCTCTACTAATGATTAGTAGACTTATCCCGCTTGAAACCGGGTATAACAAATGATACAATTAAAGCAGTAACCGTCATCTCTGGTCAGGCTAATCTTAAAATCCATTGGGACGATTTAATTCTGGAAGATTTGATTAATAAATAGCTCGGGCAATGCCGAGCGCCGCAACCCGTATACTATAAATGCGAAAGTTACTTTATCATTTAACTCTAGACGCGGTTCAGTCACAGATCATTTCTGTAACGAAATTGGACAAATTATTTAGAAAAATAAGACCAGGGAATAGAGGGAAAAAAATTACCCGCCAGCGAAGTCTAAGGTCAAGCCTTTGCATTCATTGATAATTTGTGAACTTTCTTCGGGAAGCATAGCACACATTTTTAGATATTTCATGAAGTTTATATTCATAGCTTCAATATTCAATTATATGGCTTTTCTTTCAAAAATGAAGAACTTCTCATATAAACTTTCAACCCCTTATTTATCCCCAGGAGTAAAATTTTTAAATACATCAATTCGAGTAATTTTTAAACCATTCATCCCCTATTTTACTTTTATACCTTTAAATACTGAATGTATGCAACATAAAACGCATCATCTATGGTGCGTTTTAGCTAGATATCTGATACTGCGGTCGCCAAACCGCTTGCCAAGCGTGGCGATTATGTGAAATCATCTTTAACGACGACGGGCTCACCACCTGTCACGTTGTCCCGAAAATATCTTCGGTGCAAGGTGGGTCAAAGGGACCTAACTGTCTAGACTAGACAGACTATTGGGAATTGCGTGAAGATATTTATTTATTTTATTATTTATCTTTAATGGGAAGGCCTACGGACTAGCGGACTTTACAAACTGTTAAGTAAGATCAATTTTTTTATCAATAAGTCCAATCAGTTAGGACAAGTAATTATTACATCCCCCCTGAACAGGTTCCCGCCTTGTCGTGGCGGTGGGGCTTCGTAACTGTGGCTTGGACACCCACGGTGAACCCAGAGGAACCCACATGGCCGGCCTAACATATCGAAATATAAAATAAAGGCGAAACAGAAACAAAATTGTTTGGGTGTAAACCGAAAAATATTTACGCCTCATAGCTACGACAGTTCTTTCCTAGGTGCAGCACGCCAACATGTGTGTACGTTTACTTGAGATTTGTCAGTCAGGAGATGATCAAACAATCTAACGGGGAAAATAAACATTTAAATAAAATCGGACAGGAGACAAACTGACTGGCTGCGGAGCGTAGCAGCTGCGGTCGTCATCTGCATAATGATGTTAAAGACAAAAAAAGAATCGAATAAACATTGAATGTAAATTTTTGATCCCGGCTGATGTCAGTGTAACACAGATTTCATAAAATTTTTACCACTTTAAAAGTTATTGTAAGTACTGGAAAAAGAATAGGAAAACATGTTAATAATGTATTGTAGTCTAGCTGACCCTTCGAACTTCGTACCGTCAATCCCTCGTTTCTTTATATCTTCTCGCTAGTGTTATTATATTTCATTATATTTTATCGCCTTTTAAACCTGTCTAGTACTTCTAGAAATATTTAAAATTATTATAATAGTAGCCATAATTAGGCTAATCGGTTAGACCTTTCTACAGTTTTGGGACTAAGAATCGTCGTGTATATATAGGATATATGGGAATAAATTGACTTTATGTTCAAGCCGGCGATTTAAATAGTATTAAGCTTTGAATAAAATCATTGGTACATCTTGAATAATCTATATAGAATATTGGCTATCTTGAATAATGAGAGTGCGCCTGTTGAAATATTAAAACGCGGTTAAACAGGGCTCAGCTAGTATTAATAACTTTAAACACAAAGATCCAGTAATAAAACATAAATCGATTAACAAAGATGTAAGCAAAATGAAGATCGTTTTGTGTGTCACTCGGATGCCTTTTTTTAATAGAAAAGCATTGACGATCTCACATAATGGATCGATTTGCCGGACAAATTTCCCGCAGAACTAGACGATCTTTGAGGAATAAACTTAGCAGCGACATCAGAATCGTACAGACAAACGAATTATAGAACTGATGAAATTACGATCTCTAGTATTGCGGGAAGACAATCGATGAACGTTGCAGTACCATGCCTTGCCTCAATTTTGGTTAAAGCTTATATTTCGCAGTTGTTTTTCGACAAGATTTGAATATAATGAAATCAGCTAATACAATATTTACGTGTGAACATTCAGTATAAATAAATACTTCAAAGTGGGAACACGGTAACATGATTTATAACATTATCTAATAAACTACAACTTTTCGTTGTGATCGAATCGTTTCGGTTTTATTGCAGCACAATAAAATCCACCTCGCGATTGCTTAGATTTCATCGTTACACAGCAATAGCAATTTTACGTAACACTTTCCTTTATTCAATTTCATGCAATTCTTCATTTTTTGAAGTAAAAAAAACATTCCTAATGCGAATAATTCATTATATCATAATTGCTCTGCAGTTAAGGCAATGATAAGGCTAATTAGAACACTACAATTGAAATCGGGGATAGGTTCTCAGTGCCATAATCGCTAACTGTTTTATATGCTGAATATTTCCAAGCTTAGCTTTATAAGTCACGATAGCCGAGTGGTTGGGTGGTCGGAATTTCGAGTCAATAGACCCGAGTTCGATCCCCAGTTGGTAGGCTCGTACCAATGAGTTTTTCAAAAACTTATGTACGAATATCCTTGGCTTGGACATAAAGGCGGCGATGGGCTCACCACCTGTCACGATGTCCCGAAAATATCTTCGGTGAAAGGTGGGTCGAAGGGACTTAATTGTCTAGACTCGACCTCTCTCTACCCCTGTATTGGGAATTGCGTGAAGATATTTTTATTTTTTTAATATTTCCAGCTATTGAAATCTGCGTGTTAAAACAAGAAAAAATATATTGAAAAAATTTTAGGTTCAACAACAGGCAATAAATAGTGGCAGATTCTTTACAGATCCTTTTTCTCCATGGTGTGTGAAGGCATTTAACCAGGAATGGGAATGTTACAGGCTGCAAGTTTAGTTTAACTTTCATTCATTTAAGTCATGTCTAAATGGCTTAAATTAATGAACTGGCTCATTTCGAAGTTGTTAATGTGATGATGTTTTTTACTTATTTGGTATATTAATTTAATTATTTTGTATTATGAACAAAGACACATTACCTAGTCTAAAAGTAGTCTTACTTGTGACTTGCAATTTTTGTACTCAAGTAACATAAATGTTAAATACAACTGTCAACACTATGCATATTAATTAATTTCCAACATATTCAGTAATACTGGTTATTGGGTAATATAAATTTAAAGTTTGAGTTAGAAGAAATTGCAAGTTATAGCTAATGTAATTTAAATAATTATAATATGTATAAATATAAATAAATAATAAATATATGTCATCTTCCAGCTATTCCCAATACAGGGGTAGACAGAGGTCCAGACATCAAATTCCAATTACCAAACCACTCGGCTATCATGATTTGCCACTTATTTTTTTTATAGAAAAGGGAGGCAAATAAGCAGGTGGCTCACGTGAAGGTAAGTGATTACCGCCGCCCATGAACATCCGCAATACCAGAGGCATAGCAGATGCGTTTCCGGCCTTTGAGAAAGGTATAGGTTCTTTTCTCGAAGGTCCCTAAGTCGTATCGGTCTGCTATCGCTACCGCACAGATTCGAGCCGCTCTTCCTTGGATACGGATATGAATGTTACTAATTAGTCACAAATCATTGATATGCAGAAGAAACAGGGTTGGCGATAGCACACAGCCTTGTGGGACACCAGCGTTCACAGACTTGGAGTCCAAGCTAGCACCGTCAACTACGACCTTGATGCTCTGGTCTGTGAGAAAACTAGTGACACAATTTTAAAATTTCTCGAGAAGCCCATATGACGGAAGCTACGAAAGAAGCGCTTAGTGCCACATCCAGCTTTCGCTATGTCCAAACTAACTGCCAGGTACACAAGAAGATCACAAGCTGAGCGACCCCAACGGAAGCCGTACTGGCGCTCCTCTAAGTCCTTAAGAGCTGACAGTTTATAATGGACTCCATTATTTGGGAGAACAAGGAGGTGATGGCGATTGGTCTGTAGATGGCCGGATCTGAGCGTTCGCCTTTCTTAGGGATCGGGTGCACCAAAGCTGTCTTCCATGCCACCGGGACGACGCCTTGAGGGTAGGAGTACCGAAAAGACGCGTTAGAACCGTTGCCAACTCTGGAGCACACATCCTCAACACAACAGGAGGGATTCCATCGGGCCCGTTCGACTTTTGGATGTCTAGGAAGAGGAGTGCTTTGCGCACTGAGCTCTGAAAAAACCCGATGTCCGGCATAGAGCACTCACTACACGGTATGGTCGGCGGTGAGTTCTCCCTATCATCGAGAGTCGAGTTGGACGCAAAAAGAGAACCAAGAAGATCGGCTTTCTCTTTTGCGTCATGGGCCAGCGAGTTGTCCTCCCTGTGCAGAGATGGTAGTGATGGCTGACTGAATTTCCTTGGACAGAACGCACGAGTTCCCGAAGGAAGACGAACCAGTTTCTCGCCAATTCTGCCAATGTGCTCGGACTTTGCCGCAGCAATTCCTCTTTGAAGGACCTGGCGGCAGAGTTATACTTCTTCTTAAAAACGCTAATTTTTGAATCCCGAGACCCGATGCATTAACCCAGGCCCGGTAGCAATGCTTTTGACGAGATGCCATTCTGCAGGCGCTACCAAACCAAGGCTTAGATCTGCCACCGATGGGCACCACAGAGGAAGGAACGAGTTCCATTCCTTGAAGCACCACATCAGCGACGGAATTTGCAACGGCGTCGGGACTATCCAGCGAGAAGTAAACCTGCCCCCATGGGTAGGATGCAAAGAAAGACCGCATCCCTTCCCAATCCGCCGATCTGTAGTGCCACACACGGCGGTGGTCTGCAGATCGCGACTGCAATGGGCAATTGAAAGGCTCCGAATTAGGCAGTGGTCCGATGAACCCAAAGGGGCATCGATGGAGACCACATAGCAGTCCGGATGAGAGGTCAGCAGAAGATCCAGCAGGGAAGGTGTATGATCCTCCACATCCGGAACCCGCGTTGGTAAAGTAACCAGTTGTGTCAGATCATATGCTAAAGCAGTCAAAAACAGATCCCCCTGCATGATTAGTGGTTCGAGATCGTAGCCATTCCACGTGGTGGGCGAAGAAATCGCCGAGAACCACGATGTTTGCGGATGGGATCTGCTGTAGCACGGAATCTGCAGCCATTTGGATGTGGTCGGTGAGTCAGTCAGTTTCGGCATTACTGCTGTGGGATCTAAAGAGGCATAGACGCTAGGGTGGTCGTCGCTGTCTATGCGTAGCCAAAGGGTGGACAGGTCCCTTCCTTCAAGGCTGCCAAGGTGTTGAGAACATATATCCTCTCTGACGTATACACAAGCCCAGGCCCGTGGCACAAAAGAATGTTTCAGCTTTTGACCCAGGTAAGAAAGATAAGAGGTATCCGCCGGAGAGGATATCTGCGTCTCGGTAAGTAAAAAAGTATGTTGTAATTGTATGTGCTAAATGGCTGTTATGCCTATTTCAGTTTATTAGTGACAAAATATGCAGTATATAGCATCATTACTGTAGACATTATTACTTTGCTCAAATGTCAACTGTTATTAAAAGTCAACAAGTGTTTTATTTTATCATTCAATCTACATCTGTAATACAAAGTATCATATTTTCATATATATGTTGACTTCTAGAAAAATCAAGATATGTGATTTAAAAAAAAATAGGATATCTTTCTTCTAGCAATGAGAGTAGGTATGTCAATACCTACACAGTGGATATAAAGTAACTTAAATTTTAACTTCATAAATATCACATAATTCACATAAATATCACACAATATTGGTGATCTGTGCCTCTACATGCACAATTGGTAGTACAATTTATTATTTTTTAAATTCAGATATCAGTACCTTTTGTTAGAATTAAGTGGCTGTTATTGCTGTTGTATAACTGAACTAACTCAATGAGATTATTCATTAATTATTAAAAATAACATTGTTAATTATTATAAAATTTATAAAACTATAAATAGTAACATAAAAAAGGAGCATCCTATGTTTCTAAGGTTTATGTGATGAGTCAGGTAATTTTCCTACCTTTTTAACACAGGAATCAAAAAGTCAGTACCAGCTTTATGTTATGTATTGCAAGGCATGCACTTTTCTCTACACCCTGACCTTAAACTATAACTAACTAACTATAAGGGCAATACCTTATTTTTGCTCAAGTAAAGATAACAGAATAAAGGTAACAAAAGTAAAAGCCTTGCAAATGGTTATGGCTACAGTCAGATACTGAGAGCTGTTTAACAATCTTGAAAAATGCTGGAATAAAAATAAGCAAACTGGTGCAAAGGGGTATTTGTGAATAGAGTTACAAAGTATAGTAATTACGGTCTCCTTACAGGAGAGTGCAAATCCTGCAATGGACTTTTACAGACCAATGAAGTTAATTGTAGGAAATAATAAAGTATGCACTGTTACTATAATTAATAAAGTATAACTATTATTGTGTGATCTCAATGAGCATTAATTTATACTTTATAAACATTTTTTTTAATTTTATTCATCTACCTACCTATCTTAAATAATTGAAATATATATTTACAGACTAGACAATGAAGAAATGGTTTAATGTGTAGAAAGAAGTGAGCAATTTTTCATTTTATGTGTACCTTTAAGGTTTTAGCACTATATAAGTATACAGTGCTAAAACCTTAAAGTTTTACCTTTTGATTTTAAATTATAATCTTTGGAATTAAGTAATTCCAAAGGTTATAATTTAAAATCAAAACTTCATGATTGTATCTAATTTTGCCTGTTGCTAGTTACAACTATGGAATATTATTGATATCTGTAGGTTTCACCACTCTCATAAACAATAATCAGCTTATAGGACTATCTAATACCAGAGACCATTGGCCATAAACTCAATCATAGGACCAGAGAAGTGGCACCTAAGATGCAGCTGCCCATCAGGATTCTTAATTTTAGAAGATTCTTTTTAAAATACATGATTTAACTAGTTCTCTATAACTTCCAGTTCAATTTTAGTTCTAATGTCTGAAACTCGCCATACAAGAAAGAAACAATTCTATAAAAATGCTTACAATAAGCATGCATTGTGCAAATTGCAAAATAACAGTTTGTATGATCATGACAGCTATTACAGAATTGTAAGCAAAATATTTTCATTATTGGAATTACAAAAAACTTACAAAACAAATAAGTATATGTATTATGATAGTATTTAACTATTTCCACACCTCCATATTGAACACATATACATGTACTAAAGTATAAAAACAAATCTCTTTATGTATTATTTTAATAAATACAATACAATAAACTTTCTTCAGTCCAATATTTTTTGCATACTTGATATGGTAATGATATATTCAAAATAAGTTTTAAGTTTGTTATACCACCATATACTAGAAAACACATATGCTAAACTTGTACAGAAAATAAAGTGTACTTACGCAATTTTCACGCTTCTCTCAAATGAAATTCATCACAAAAGTACAATATCCCGTAATAAATTAAGCCCCAAATTTTGTCCAAAATAGAACCACTGAACGATATAGATAGTCACATAATGTCTCTTCTTTAACTAGTATAACACAGTACTCTTGTGCATGTACTCACAGAAATAGGAAAAGTCGGGGGAAAACTGTAGTAAATCCAATATGTGCAATTTTGATGATAATAAGTATAAATTATAATTAACGGTGCCACTCAATAATCAGTTTACTGAACACAATGGTCCGGAGTAAGGAGCTGCACATGCCCGGCGCCACCACCTATGATTATTTTACACAAAATCAACTCAATTTTAGATTTCAGTTTCACAAAATAAAATGATGGGGAATGTGAATGACATGTATTTTTGACATGCGCTGTCCGGTTCGCCATTAAAATAGAACCGCGACATCTGTGTTATTTTTAAAGCGAAACTTGGCCTGTTCTGTAGCCATTCCTTTGTGTTTTTTCTAAACAGCACTAGATAGCTCTGTTTCTATTAGACTTATAACTACTTTTCATTACGAGATGTCGCTAAATATTAAAAAAATTCAAAGTATTTTACATAAGTATGTATGTTGACTTGCCGTGTAGTGTCAACATATGAATTTACCACCTTTTCTTTCAGTTTGTACAGCAAGAGGCGACTGAGGGAAAAAACTTCCATTACTGTTAGATGGCGTCGTAATCATCTCCAGATATAGCAGATCAAATTAAAGCAGTCCGATTATACTGCGATCACGTAGCAATTATTGAAAATCCTTCGTTCAGATTCTTCAATTCGAAAATCCGATCATTTTACAGACCGCTAAAAAAAATTGCCAGCGTTTAGGAAAAGACAAAAACAATAAAAGCGCATTTTAGAATTACGCATTTAGTATGTTTGTTAAACTGGCAATATGAAATTTGATAAACTTCTTGCATACGTATAGCAGATGGTAATTATTTTATTAAGTTTAGGATGAAAACCAGCGAATTCACACCTGCAAACCATTATACTAGAAGATTATAGATGCGTCACTTCTGATGCGTGCCTAACATCTAAATAACCAACTTTTATCCTCATTATACGTCCAAATATCCTATTCTTATTCGTATGAAAAATTAAAGAGATAAAAATGTGCTAAACATGGTTGATAAGGCATGTCATAAAATCTTTACACTGCAATCGAAAACTCTATTAAAATAAAAGAAGAATAAATTAAGAAACGTTTTAATAGTGGTTCTATGTATTCGAGTTATTGTGAAAAATTATTAGTTTTGTTATGGTTAACTCATAAGAAATGGTAATACACAGAATAGATTTAAAATAAAATGCAAGCAAACATAACTGTTGAATGTTTTACTTCAAACATTCATTATTTTAAATTTACACCGATACCATTGGCTTATAAGCGCATACATGGACAATGAATCGAAAACACATTAGTTTCAAAAATATTGGTGAGATAACCTTGCACGGTTACGTTAGCCACAGATTTATGAAATCTAAAATGGATATTCTAAGTATATAATAGAGATTCGAATTTTTTACCTTCATCAGCCTATAGCTTATAAGTTGACAAAGGCTTTTATCGCTAACCCACCTTCCACCGAAGATACTTTCGGGACAACGTGACAGGTGGTGAGCCCGTCGCCGTCTTTATGTCCAAGCCAACGATATTCGTACATAAGTTTTTGAAAAACCCATTGGTACGAGCCTACCAACTGGGGATCGAACTCCTGTCTATTGACTCGAAATTCCGACCACCAAACCACTCGGCTGTCGTGACTTTTTATATGTTTTATTTATTGGGACTCAAGCTGTTTTTTAGTATGCTACTGTATTTTTTTTACTATAGTCGAGTGGTTGAGTGGTCGGAATTGAAGTCTGGAGACAGTAACAGTGGTAGAGCCACGCATCAGCTTTTGTTGTTGCATAAATGGGCCGGCTCGACCGGGGAAGTACCACGACCTCGCAGAATACCGGCGTGAAGTAGAAGCCTAACAAACTTCTGCGTTTCATCTGGTGAGTGCAGGTAACCGGTGGCCCACACACCCCCCTCCCCCAATTCTGGGGGGGGGGGCACTCTTAGGGAAGCAACGCATCTGCTATGCCTCTGGTATTGCGGGTGTTCATGGGCGGCGGTAATCACTAACCATCACGTGAGCCACCTGCTCGTTTGCCTCCATTTTCCATAAAAAAAAACTAATATACGTATACGATTAATGATTGAGCCATACTCAGTGTACTCAGTGATTTAGCCATATTCAGATTACGGTGTACCGTATGCTGAAGAGACGGGCATGAAACAAAATATGTATTTTCCTATTTCTACTTACACCAACGCCATTATCTTAACTGTATTAACCAATATTTTATAACAAATAAATAATCTCTTACGATTACAATTGTTTAGTGTGGTGAGAGAAGTCAGTAAGGTAAAGTAAGTAAGTAGGGTTTAAATCGAACTGAAGTTCCTGATTTGAAACCCAACCACTTATCAATTTTTGCTTTGTTATTTCGAACATGTATTTATATATTAAGGAAATGTAAACATCTGTGTACCTTTTATTTCTTTGCGATGGAGCTGAAAATTGCATTTATCACTTTTCTGTGGAAATTAAATTTTATAACAATTGATATTACTAAAATGAATAATTCATTGAATAATCATCATTACAAAATTCTTTCAACTTGAGTAACATTTAAAATTTTTCAGGCATCTGGAGTGGTTGAATTTTTTTGATACATTGATACAATACAATAAGTCAAACATTAGCTTAGCAAACATAGCTTACAATAATTCTAGATTTGAACTATCACTAGAAAAAAAATGGATAATAATCCATTTTTCTTTTCAATGAAAAAAAAATGGCTTTACATGCATTTTTCTTCTTTAAAAAGTCTGGAAGTCACGATAGCCGAGTTGTTGGGTGGTCGAAATTTCGTGAGGAGAGACCCGAGTTCGATCCCCACGTGGCAGTACCAATGAGTTTTTCAAAAACTTATGTACGAATTTCATCGTTGGCTTGGACATAAGACGGCGACGGGCTCACCACCTGTCACGTTGTCCCGAAAATATCTTCGGTGGAAGGTGGATCAAAGGGACTTAATTGTCCTGACTTGACCTCTGTCTACCCCTGTATTGGGAATTGCGTGAAGATATTTATTTATTTTATTTTATAAAAAGTCTGGATTATGCAGCTTTTTGTCGGCCTATTTTTTATTGAAGTAGATAGATTTTATTGAATAGAAGTCGATGACAAGTAACTACTGAACCCCATAAATACCTACAAACAATCAAAATCCAATCCAAGATACGGGAGCGTTTTCGTTCCGCCTTTATTTATGAATTTCGTGTATATTGTTTATTTCAGTGGATTTGGGTTTGTTGTTATAAATAAACTGAGTCAGTAAGATGTGGAGTAGGATAGGGTCAAGGTTGGGTTGGGTTCAGGTCAGCTGTCAATTGATCAATTCTCAACAGTCTACTATGTTTATTTAATAATCAAAATCAATATATTAATAATTTTTAACTCTGCGTTTATTTCCACTAAAAATACCACATCCAAAATTAAATATTCTTTGCTTCGTAGCTGAGATCAAATCAAGTCTAGCCGTCCTTCTAAGAACGTCCGCTGGCCAGGTACGAGTGACGTCAGCAACGTCACTCCAACGACCCGTCGCCCGCCAACCTCGCGTGCTATGTTGCCTCACTTGACCGGACAACGTTAGGCATTACTTGTTATGTCTGAGCCAGACTTTGAAAGTCGTACCTACCTGAAAAATTACAGATTTAAACACAGACTTCTTAAAACTCCCTTTTTAATATTCACTCGACAGTTTTTACAAGCGTCGTTCTAGAGAAGAGACAATATATAGATACAAACTTCTACATTTCTCTAGACATGTTAATTTATATACAATTGATACGTATATACACAAAGTAATTTTTATAAACGTGGACTATATCATATATTTTTTTTAATTCAGTAGTATCATATGCTTGTGGTATGCAATTAGAAATAGCAAATATACCACAAACACTCAGACCCTGAACAATAGCGGATTTCCTACGTAGAACCCTCTGGGAACCGAACTCGGGGCCATAAGTGATATCTTGAAAACCGACGTGTACTCCACTCGAACACGGAGGTCGTGAAGTTATTTTCTACTGATGGTAGACTCCTTCTCGTCTGTCTAGAAGTTTAACTGAAACCCTTTAAACTGTTAGTTGTTTTGATTTAAAGGGTACAGTAGTGTGCCAGTATAAATTATTGATAATATAATTACGTGCAATGAGGCATTTTCGACGTTGGAATAAAGAGAAAAGCATTGACAACTCCATTGGCGACAGATCGTGGGGTAAACATCCTGAAAAATTCCGGATCGAAATTCAGCAGACCGATGACTACTGCAGATTATAAGGTACGAAGTGTTGTGGATGTGGAAATTTAGAGGCCGTTATGTATGTATCTAAATGAAGCATTTCACTGAATTCAGGGTGACAACACGTCTAACCTTCGATTTAAATTGTTTGCTAGTGTAGCTCCTTTAGCCATTTACTGGCCTGCTAGCTCCTGCTAGCTCCTTTTTTATCTTTATCCCATGAACACATAAAAGAAGAAAAAAAATTGTATCAATTATTAAAACTCAATACACTAAGACACATCTTAATCTAACATTATAATCCCTAATATTTGTCTGTGGATGTTGCAACATATCGTTAAAAAAATCGTTAAAAATTTGTTCAAATGGTATTGTCACAAAGTGGGAGACAACAAAACCATAATAGACGCTTAAACTCATCAAGAACAATATCGAAACTCATACTAAAGTTGTCGGAACTGGATTCCAACATGAATTGTCATAGAAAATGTGCTCAGATACAAATGTGCTCGAACAATCATTATAATTATTATTATCACTTTGTAATGTATCTTCAAAAATAGTCTATAACCGGGTTGCCAATATTCCTATTCTACCAACAAAGCAGTAAAATATTTGAAGTCGTTCACGACAATCATGTTGCTTCGCAGTCCGCGTCCTAAACAATGATGCTATTAGTAGCTGGAAATTATTAATGTCTGTATTTATTTTAAACAACGTTATTCTTATAATTTTGTAAAAAAATGGCGCGAAGAAGTTTCAAATTCCGTTAGGCAATGAGAGTGGTTTCATCATTGTCGATGACATCATGAGATGCCTAGCATCGACTTTTTGCCAACGGTTCATAAACGCGGGGCTACACGCGATTGTAGTCTAGGAGTTTAATTGCTGTTTTTTACATCGAATTATTACACGATACTGAGAATTAAATGTATTTTTGAAATAATATTTTTTTTACACGAATGATCGAAAGTGAACGTGACCTACTTTCAATTTAATATATATACATATTGCAGAAGTTTATAGTTACATACATAGATTGTCATTGCTATGATCCGAAAGTAGCTAAAGCACTTGTGTCATAGAATCAGAAACATGAAGATATCCAATCCCTTCTATATACACCCGTACGAGAATCAAACCCAGTAACGTAAAGCTGTCGACGCCTTCAAAACCGATGTTAATGCCACTTGTCCACGGAGTGTACACACATCCAAACAATCCGCGAGTACAGACATTCATATTCATCATACAAATGTTTATGTTACCGGGATTCGAACTCAACCCTTTAGAATCCACTAAGGTAGGTTGGTAGGGTCACTACCAACTAGGCAATCAGGCCGTAACACTGTTTGTCGTCACTAATTGTATTATAATATTCCGTTACATATTTTTCATTACAATGAAATTTACTTTTAGTTATAAAACACTCTTTGTTAACGTTATGAGGACCTCTGTGGCGTTCACACTGGTTTTTTGACAACGGTCAGCTCTAAGGCTTCGGGTGCCAAGTTCGGACGAGACAATGTAACCAATCACTTTTCTAAGTTGTCTCAAACGAAAAGTCGTAAAACAATTAGGGTCTCGGGAATGGGTGTTTATAGTCCGTACATCGTTTCCGATTACATAACAAGTTTTAAATACGCACTTTGGGATCACCACCTGTCACGTTGTCTCGAAAATATTTTCGTGGAAGGTGGGTTAAAGGGACTTAATTGTCTAGACTAGACCTCTGTCTACCCCTGTATTGGAAATGGCGTGAAGATAATTACTTTGGGATCAGAGCAATGAATGTGATGCCGTCCCTATCTAGGTATGTTTATATTAAACCTATACCTTTACTTATCTCTTTTCAGTATTAGGTTAACTAAAGATTTGTATTATGTAAGAATTGAGTCTCCTAAATAAAAGGAGACCCCAGCCCCGTCTATATCGTAGTATGAGCATTTACAGAATAAATATATTTTTCATTATCTAAAATTTAAAAGATGCGCCGGCCAACAGTAGTTAGTCAAACGGCTCGACACACTATTTTAAAACACTTAATTTTTGATGCTACAAACTTGTTTCGAAACCTTGACAAGATATTATTCATTCACGTAAAAATAATAACTTTTTTTCTCTTAGACTACCTTACATCCGGGTCGCGTCGTTCCATGCATTATGTATGACTTCTAAAGTCTAACCAGTCAGCTGTTCTCGCTTTGCTTGCCAATAAACCTATTATAGTTATACAATGAAGAGTTAATTATTAACTATAATAAATCTACTAACTAATTAGAACTCACGGTAGCCGAGTGGTTGCGTAGTGGAAATTCGAGTCAAGAGACCCGAATTCGATCTCTGTGATGAAATCATCCGAAGGGGCTCTTGTTTCCATAAATATTCTATCGGTTTTAGAGCCTTGTGGAATACTTAGGGAGGATGGTAAGAGACCCGACGGCTTGACTTTAGTCCCTTGGGAGAGAGGCAAAGCTCTTGTGTGGGACGCAACTTGCGTCGATACATTAGCGGCCTCTCATATCAAGGGTACTTCGATAAGAGCCGGGGCGGCATCATAGGCGGCTGAATCGGGTAAATGGCGGAAATATGAGTCTTTGAAAGGAGACTATATATTTGTTCCAATTGCCGTAGAGACAATCGGTCCGTGGGGTCCCCGCGCGATGCAGTTTCTAAAGGAATTGTATCCGCGACTTATCGTTGCCGCTGGTGACAAGAGGGCTGGTTCTTTTCTCGCTCAACGGTTAAGTCTAGCCATTCAACGTGGAAATGCAGCCAGCGTTCTTGGTACCATGCCACGAGGAGTAGGGCTCTACGATTATAATAGTTTTTAGTAAAAAAATATTAACATAATTTTTTCTGTAAATAAAGTATTATATTATAATAAGAAAATATATATTGTATTTAATATACAAGTACATAATATAATATCTGAAAAATCATATACGATACACTATACCATTCCCTTTCCTTACGAGCGTGTCATAAAAGGAGACTGAGGCAAAAGCCTTCAATATATTTTTGAACGAGCTATACAGTAATGGCTCGGTTGGTCTGGGATAGGAACATAGCATCCCAAAATACTGTCATCATGTGGAAGCATCTTGTACTTCAACAACTCGGTCGGTGAGTTAGATAACCGGAGAATTTAAACCTTCCGTTTCTTTCTTAAAGACCTGAATTACATCTGTAGCTCCGCTAGAGAACACTAGTGATGATTTTGTAGTGTTGATAATGTTCTACAGTCAGTAATCACTTGCCATCAGGTTAGTTGATAAATCTTTTGCCGGTTTCCAAAAAGATATCTTAACGACAGGAGGTGAAGCGGAAGCGTGTAACGTCTTGCATGTAACGTCTTGTATTGCGATCGTCAATCTGCTCACTAAGCTGCTCACTATCCTCTTTACTGGAGAGTCGTATGTCCAGTCATGGACTTTTACCTGACATTGTAGTAGTAGTTTAATTGTAATTTAGTTAGACCATTTATACAGTATGATTATACAGTATTATTATACAGTATGATTGCACGGCAGTGGATTTTAAATCCAGCCGAAATAAAATTTTATGGAAAAACGCAAACCATTGGCAGTGTCGCCGTCGCCATTTTCCCGCCGTATTCCCTTACACCCTAGAAGTTATCACAATCACCAGTATTTGTATCTGCGGATATGGCGTGAAAATATATTTTCATGTATAATTTTTTAATATATTATATACAGCACAGTAAATGGCACTCTGATCCGAGACCCGGGCCTTTCATTGCAAGTCGTAAGAGAAGACCCAAAGTTGCTCAGCAGGCTATAGAAAGTGTGTGTTCATTTTTTCTCTGTGTTACACAATCTAGAACGTTGACTTCTGCAACAGAGCTGGGATATAAGGACCTAAATAACAGGACAGCTGAAGTAGCTATGGGCCAGTCACAAAGCTCGAAGAATTGACAATTGTTGGGAAAAAAGTTCTCGAGTGGCATCCTCTCACAGGCTTTGTAAATGTATACCTTTACTTCTCTACTAGAATGAGGGACGACCTGCTCAATGCTGCGGGGACTATGGAAGCATGTGGCTCAGGTTTGCGGTAATCTTTGTTGGAGACATATTCTGTTCTTTTTTTTATAGAAAAGGGAGGCAAACGAGCAGGTGGCTCACGTGCTGGTAAGTGATTACCGCCGCCCTTGAACACCCGCAATAGCAGAGGTATAGCAGATGCGTTGCCTCCCTCAGAGTGCCCCCTTCCCCAGAATTAGGGGAGGGGTGGTGTGTGGGCCACCGGTTACCTGCACTCACCAGACGAAACGCAGAAGTTTGTTAGACTTCTACTTTAGGCCGGTATTCTGTGAGGTCGTGGTACTTTCCCGGTCGAGCCGGCCCATTCATGCAACAACAAAAGCTGATGCGTGGCTCTACCACTGTTAAGACTACTGAACACGTGATATGTTGGAATTGTGATGATGAATGTAACTACTGGTTTATATAAGTATTTAAGTATATTTACTTTTTGATTAGTCCTTTTTAATCATGAGTTTATTTATGTTAATTGTAAGGTTATTAAGAAGAAGATCTGTGAAGAATTTAAAAATCCCCTTTTTCATTTCAAAATCGGTGTTGTAGCACTTCAGTAGTGCTGCAATTTGCTGATATGGGGACCCTCAATAGACTTTTTCTTTTCTTTTGCTTTATTAACCATATTTCTTTGTTATTATTGTGATAACAATAAACGGTTTTTGTCCTTCTTTAATTTTATGTGATTTATATAGTTTGTGGTTTATTTTACATTTAATTTTTTGTCCTATTGTCAATGGAATTCAAGGCTTGGTTATACAAAAGGAGCCATCTCGAATATTTAATGGCTCGTTGTCTTAAAGCTAAACTAGAAATAAGACTAGACTCAGGTAAAGCTAAAGGTTACTTGCTAGTCTAGGTCATTTAACGAAACGTGGGCAGGAAACTACGAAGTCGAGCTCAACATGTACACGCGTAGGAGGTATAACAAGATCCATAATAATATGAAGTAGACGACCATATAGCCGAGTGGCAATGAACCTGTCTTCGTAGCTTACGTTGCGAGTTCGAATTCGGCTGTGAGCAAACATTTTTTTGATGAATATTAATGTTATACTCGCGTCATGGAAGTTTATATTTATCTATGTATGTAGATATATTGTGTCGCTGAAACGGCTTGGTGGTTAGCATAGCCACCAAGTTTTTTTCAACAATTTTCGCGTTTGCCATATATAAGCCCAAATTTTTACAATACTTTCAATCAAAACTTTTTATAATTTTGTCGTTTTCTTGCATACCGTTGCTGCGACCCCTTGCCACATATTACGTAATAATTAATTATGTAACCTTAATACCGGTGTTATTTTTCTTACGCTATTTCGGATAGGTAGGATTCGGTAAGAATTCTCAAATATGCGTTTTTTTATATGTCTTTAATTTAATTCAGTTGACTAAGACCCATTAAGAAATGTAACAAACAAACTAAAATAAAATATACGACCCTTTGGTTGAAAGATGATGTGTGGGACAAGGCACTGTAGACGATTTCATGTAATTTTTGTCTCGTGATAATAACTTTTCAACCCTCAGAGTTCACGTTGTATTCATGGTTATGTATGTATTCAATGAGCTCATCTTCATCACTTCGTGGATAAATGTAGATGGTACAAAATGGTTGTTGATGCAGCATGTTACATCTTAGTAACTTAGACAACGTTGTTCTAAACATAATAATTTTAAAATTAGTTCTAAAAATAAATAATTAAATAAAATAAATATCTTCACGCAATTCCCAATACAGGGGTAGACTAATGTGGTAATGTGGTAGAGTAGCTTTTGTTGTAGCATGAAGGGTCCGGTTCGACCAGGGAAGTACCACGACCTCACTTCCGCGTTTCGTCTGGTGAGTGCAGGTAAGCCGAGGCCCACACACCCCCTCCCTCAAATTGTGGGGGCTCTAAGACCGGGCAACGCATCTGCTATGCTCTGGTGAGCGGGAGCGGATTTCTTCTGCTTTCGCAGGTATCGGGCCTCGAGGCAAGCCTCATTGCCCGGGCGTCTTCTCAGGGGGCTGCTGCTCCCCCGGTCCTGGGTACCGCTTTCTGCGGTATATATGTCGATGTGTTGCGTATATTACGCCATGCGTCGGGTCTTTCACTCTTCCCCGTCCTCCCCCTCAACGAGGTCGGGTTGTGGCTGCAACAATTCCCTAGGGAGAGGTCGCCGCTCTGGTGGTCGAGCGTGCTGCGGCAGGAGGTCCGATAAGGACGCCAGGTCGCGCAGGTGTTCATGTGGCCCATTATCAGCGCGGTCATACATTTTCCGCGCCAAGTGGACCACAAAGTCGTGAATAGATTCGATTTGGAGATCTCTGATGATGACGTCATTCCGGACGTAACGACCAGCTCCACAATCGTTCTTAGGAAATGTTTTGCTGAACCTGCAATCTTTTCCGCTGTGCGGGCGATGTGAACGCGTACCACGCTGGTGCAGCATATGTGATTCGCGAGCGGATGTAGGTCTTGTAGATCCCTACCTTGGTCTTCGTTGGCAGGTTGGATGCCAGAACCGGACGGAGGACCGCCCTCGCAGCTCTTGCGCGCTGCATGACATATTCGACCTGAGGGGTCATACGTAGAGAGCGGTCAATCTGGCATCCAAGGTAGGTCACTGTCTTCTTCCACTCTACATCCTGGCCTCGGAGCTTTAGTGGTGGTGGTACACGTCCCTGTCTGTTGACAATTATGGCGCATGTCTTGCCAACGTTCACGGCCATGCGCCATTTGTCCAGCCATTCAGGCAGCAGGTTCAGCAGACATTGCTGAACCTGCTGCCTGAATGGCTGGCTGCAATGTCTGCCCGACGAGACGACGTAAAATACGCGCTGTCGTCTGCGTAGAGGGCGAGCATGACATCTTGTTCCCATTCTTGGACGCGACCTTCAAGTGTGGGGATGTCGTTGGTGTAAACTGCGTACAGGTGCGGAGAAAGACAGCTGCCTTGTGGCACTCCTGCCTCTATTCTTCGTGCTGCCGAGTCGATCCTCTCGACGCTAACACAGAAGCTCCGTCCCTCCAGAAATGACGCCACTAGTCGTATGAGCGCTGGCGGCGTTGTGGTGTTGTATATTAATTTGTAGATTAGACCCGTGTGCCACACCCGGTCGAAGGCCTTCTCTATGTCGAGAAAGACCCCCAGACAGGAGCGGCCGCGATGGGTTTCGGCCGCTAGATAGTGTAGCACTCGGGTCAGCTGCGCCGTGGTGGAGTGGCCGCTGCGGAATCCGAATTGCTCCTTTCGGAGCTCTGCGTGTGGTCGCAGTCTCCGTAGCAGCAGCCTTTCAAACAGTTTTGCTACATACGACAGTAGCGTGGTGGGACGGTAGCTTGCCGGGTGTCTTCTGTTTTTACCCGGCTTCGGCAGCACTATGATCTTCCCTTCCTTCCACTTGGAAGGGTGGTGTTGGGTGCGTAGCACCCCGTTGAACAAACGGGTCAGTGCTACGACCCCTTTCCTAGGCAGCTGTCTTATTGCAGTAGTGGTGATGCAATCGTTGCCCGGCGCTTTCCGTAGTGGCAGGCGCTGTGCCACTCTTCTTACTTCAGAAGGGGACATGAAATCGACCTCCTAATGGTGGCGCCGGGCTCGTCAGGAACTCCTGTACGCAATGCTCAACCTCCCTGTGGAAGTCTGCGACGACAGCAGCAGCAGTGTTGGGTTTGAACTGCCCCTCTAAATGTTCTGCCAGGATCTCGGCCCGGTCTCGTGCTCCGTAGTGCCGTTTTCCTGTGCTGTCCACGAGTGGGCAAATGGACTGTGGTGTGCGCGAAAGCTGTCGGGTGAGCTGGTTTAATGAGGCTGGATGTTCCGAGGCCTCCTCGATGCGAGCGTTCCACGACTCGCCTCGGAAGGCCTTTTATCCCTTCCGACAGCTTTTCGGTAATAGTGTTGAGTTTTGCCTTTACTTTTGGACATCTGGTTCTAGCCCAAAGCTTCCTAGTGGATCGTTTCTCCTCTAGGAGAGGTTTGAGCCTCCGTGGGAGTACCTCCCTGCGGTGCGTGTCAGGTATTGTCCTGGTAGCTGCTAGATACTCTTGATGTATCTTTTCACAGATATATTTAGCGCCCACTTCTACCTCTTCTGCAGATGTTATATTCGAACCGTAGGTAAGGTTCGCCAGCGCTCTTCTGTATTGCTCCCAGTTGGTCTTCGTACGGAGGCCCCGGGGCACTACGGAGTCGGCGCTGGTCGACATGGTGATGAGAATTGGTAGGTGCTGCGTGTCCAGGTCATACAGCACCTCCACTTGGACCGGACATGTGATTCCTTGGCAGAGAACTATATCCAGGACATCCGGCCGATGTGTTGTTATCGTGGGGATATGTGTGGGAGCTCCTGGTCCCAGCACTTCATATCCCCCTTCTTCGGCGTCTTCAAACAGTCTCCTGCCGGCGGGGTTCATGATGCGCGAACCCCATGCCAGGTGTTTGGCATTAAAATCTCCTGCCATAATGACAGGAGAACTGTTGTCCATGACGGCTCGGATGTCCGAGGGGCAGAGAGGAGGGCCGGGTGGGCGGTACGCTGCGTAGATCCTTAGCTCCACACCGGCCGTCTTCAGGAGTATCCCAATGCTCCTGGTTGAAATAAATGGCAGCAGCTCCAATTCCTCATGCACTAGGTCTCTCCTAACCAAAATGGCCGTGCCTCTATAGGCCTTTCCTTCGGGAGAGACCTCGTCGCGACGATACACGAAGAAATTGGGGATCTTGAAATGGCGTCCGGGTCTGAGTTTAGTCTCCCCTAGCAGCACGACCTGGATTCCGTGCTGCTGCACCATAGTGCGGAGACTAGCGGCTTGTTGTTGGATGCCGCCTGGGTTCCAGTACATTACCCGGAGCTCAGCCATTTCTTGCCATTGTCAGGTGGGTCAGGGCTGTCAGAATAGCCGTGAGTGGGTCAGCTACCGTGGTCATCGCCGCTAGGACGTCGCCTAGGATTTTCATGACGACTGTGACCAATTGTGCTAGTGCAGCCTCGATCGTAGTCGGCACGGATGTTGTTTGAGGGGGGGAGGCCTCGGTTCTCCCCCTTGAGGCTTGTGCTCTCGGAGCTGGGTGTTGCACTCGCACATGCTGAGTTACATGTCCTGGTGTGTTGGCAACTGCTGGCCCTGGCTGGATGGTGGCAATGGGAGGGGGTATGGGTGTGGAGGTCACCCTGGCCTCGGACTTGGCCGTCTTTTTCTTCTTCTTCTTCCCCCTCCTCTTCCTCTTAGTGGAGAGGGGTCCTCCCCTCTCCGTGGCCTCGTTAGCTGGCGGTTGCAGAGTTGTGACCGCTGCTACCTTTCCAGGTTTAGTGGCTGGTGCCACTTCTGTTGCCACCTCCAGGCGCCGCGGCTGTCGCGGCTGTGGCTGGGGTCTCGCATTGGGTGCGCCCTCTGCGACTGGTGGTGCACCTCTGTGCGTATTTTGCCGCGGCGCATGCGCTGGCGGGGGGGGGGGATGGGAGGGGGCATTCTAATCCCCCTCTTACGAGCGATGCGCTGAATAACAGCGCATCTTCGGTCGTTTGCCGAGTGCGCCTTACCGCAATTGGCGCACTTCGGTGGCCCATCCCTTGGTTTGGGGCAGTCTGATGCGACATGATCCCCGGCGCATCTGACGCATTTAACCGGGCGAAAGCAGTTTGCCGAGGAGTGTCCGAACCCCTGGCAACGGTGGCACTGAGCCGGGCCTTCCCTGCCTTGCCATGCCTCAATCGTTACTCCGGGCATGTAGAGGAGCTCGTGTACATTATACAGCCTCTTGAGCTCCTCTTGGCTAAGGTGGTGTAGCTTGATGTGGAAAAGGCAACCCGGTCTCCCTTTCTTCGGGGGGATTGCCCTTACAAACGTAACGGGAAAGCCCAATGCCTTAAGGGCCTCCTCGATGTCTTCGGGGTGTGTATCTGCTGGTAGCCCACGCAGTCCCACCTTAGTGGGCAATTCAGCGGTTGGTGCATAGCAGTGCCATGCGAGCGCTGCGTCCTCCTTGCTGCGCTCCGTTAGGTACTACTGCACCTTCCGGTATTCATCAGCCGAATGCGGGCGGAATCTTACCCCTTTCCCGAAGGGGCGCGCATTCGGCGCGTGCCCTAAAATGTTGTGCAGGGCACGGAAGTGTTTTGCCCACTCTGGTAGGCATTCTACTATAATAGGAGGATATTTGCTATCCTCCTTTTCCTTGGCCACCACCTTCCTAGGTGATGGCACAGGTGGGCTGCGCGGGCGCTTGGGTGCAGCTGCCATCGTGGCGTACGTCGACGCGGACGACGTTCCTGGGCGCGTTGGGCCCCCCCACGTTTGGGCATCGTAGGCGGCAGCTAGCCTCGATGTATCTTTGTCGACCGGTGTTTCTACCGGCGACATTGATTTATGCCCTGCCTTAGTCTCAACCTCCATTTCGGAGGGAGATGGGGTAGAGCGGCTTTGAGCCATGCCCCTCTTTGGCTCAATTAGTATGGCCGAGGCGACCCCCCTCTGTACGCTGACCCCACTACGGAGGTTTGCAGGAGGGGGTGGGGGGGCATCATGAGTCGTCTCGACTTTTGCGAGGTCCGATTCTCCGGTATTTATACTGGTTGCCGGGCCCGTGCTGAGTTGTGTTACACAACTAGCGTCAGGTACAGCAACCGTATTTCCGGCCTCGCTTTCTAAAATTGAAATTCCGGCGTACTCGGTAGATTGGTACGAGCCATGTACTCGGTCCCATCCTCCCGGGTAAAGTGCTGGTCCCCCTTCCTCTTCAACTTGCGTTTCAGTGGCTGGGGAATACTCCGACGAGGAGGATGAGGATGGCGATTGCGGCGGGTCTTCGTGCCGAACAGGTGTCTTCGCTCTTTTTTCCGCGGGAGCGTCGATTTCCGGCGGCGTGCGACGTCTTGCGGCTAGTCGCCCTTGTAGGACCTCCGTGTCTTCCACCTGACGATACTCAGATCGCCGGTCAGTAGACGCGGGGGTCGGGGGCGATGCGCGTGTGCGCGGTAGCGGCCGTGGTATCCCGGTCTTGCTGTCCCGGGGAGGTAGGATCACCGACTTCTCGGGATCGAATAGGTCTCGTTTCACTAGCGTCCTTTCGAACGTCGTTGTCCGCCGCTTGTCGGGTGGTTCCCTAGGTCGGCGGGAGGGGGGTGGGTCCCCCTCATCCGACATTCTTGTACACTAGTGTAGTGTGTACCTAATGTCTGTGTGTATGTGCTTATTCAGTAGGCGTGCGAACGATACGGTTCCTATGTCGCTTGACCACTCCCCCCCGCCCCTCAGCGCGGGCCACTTAGCCGGGTGAAACCTTTCGGAGGCCCAGCACAGCGCCCAGCGAGCGGTTTGGGGGTTTGTTAACTTAAAGAGAGATGTCCCCGCGAAATGAGACTTAATACCCCGAAGTGTACAAGTACACCGCAGGGCCGAACACCGGTGCCCTTTTCTAAGAAAAGGGATAGGGTGTCCGACGCGCTTGGAACGCTGTTGGCCAGTTACATTTGTTACGACAGGGCGTGTCAATTGGCAAACAGACGTTATCCCGAGGGTGTGGTCGCCCAAAGTCTCAAAGTCTAGGAACTTCAGGGAGTAAACTCAACCTTCAGAACTTCGACCGAGTTCTTCGGAGCGACGGGTGCCGTGGTAATAGTACTAGTTAAAAACTTTCCTTATTCACCGATTGCACCGCTACACAAGCCCGAAATTTAAATAATTCGTACTTAAGTTTTTGAAAAACCCATTGGTACGAGCATGCCACCTCGGGATCGAACTCAGGTTTCTCGACTCGAAATTTCGACTACCCAACCACTCGGCTATCATGACTGTTACTTACTTCTAATAATTTTATTTTGTCTTTGCGCATTTTACGGTAGCCGAGTTGAGTGATTGGAATTTGAGGCAAGAGATGCGAGTTCGATCACCATGGCTCGTACCAATAGGATTTTCTAAAAACTTATGCACGATATATGACTTATCAGATAAAGACGGCGACGGGCTCTCCACCACGGGGTCCCAAAAATGTCTTCGGTGGAACGAGGGTCGCAAGGACATAATTGTCTAGACCTCTGTCTACGCCTGCATTGGGAATCGCGTGAAGATATTTTCTTTCATTTTTCTTTACTTTTCGCATTTCCTCAATACGAGGACAGATAAAGGTTTAGATTACTTTAATATAAGGTTATTTAAATAAAAAATTGAAACGTACGCACTGTAAAGTATACGAATCTCGCAAAATATATGTATATACGTTGTACGCGGCAACCATAAAAAACCATATACACATAATTTATAAGAAATCTTTGAAGGTATTGCCGATTAGTTGATTGCCATAGCTACATTTCTTAGCTTTTATTACTCATACAGTAATTTTTCAAACCCTGCAAATAGTTTTTTTTTTCATGCATCTGTTAAAGAATGACTTGTCCTAAAGAAACCTAAGTTTATCTAATTTTGCCTTAATTTAATTTAATTCAATTTAAAAATAAAAAAAAATTTCACGAAACCCTAATCCTGGGGGCGTTATACCAAGAACCTTCTGTTATAATTTCAGTACCTATATAGATAATTTAACCGCCCAGCCACGTAGCAAAAATTTTTCAATTAACACTCCGATAGCCTCCCATAAGCACGGCTAACACGACGCTGTTTCTAATCATAATATTAAATAGAATTATTTATGCACGTCAAAGTAGGGATTCTCATTGATATGTCGTCGCAAGAATCTATTTTCCTCTAAATAATGTCGTTTTTATGATTGGGTACTGAATCAGCTAAGTTGCATTATGGAAAAGCATAGAATCGCCGTTGAAAAATATTCTATTGGTAATAAGCTACACTTTTTTAATATACTAATATAAATATAATATACTGTACAGAAAAAATTATATTAATATTTACAATACTTATTACACTTAATATATGAAAAATGTCAGTTGTCTATCTGTCCTTTAATAGAGTACAAATAATTTGCTATGAATTCGACTTTAGCTTGTCATCACCAAATACTCAGAAATCCTTAGTAACTTTTAGGTTATTTATGCGATATAGTAGCAGGCAAAAACTTATGTTTTGGTTTCTTACGGACTCGCAAAATATCAGAGTGAAATAATGGCTTCTTTAGGATCTGTGTCTGGCAGCTCTTCTCCACTGGCCTTAAAGAGTCCTTTCGTTAAAGACCCGCAACGCTCCTGTGTGTAGCTTCGCGAACGTCGGTACTCTCCTATATTCAGCTGAGCAAACTTGCTGTTATTCGATAAAAAGTTGCACGAGCATTCCATTATATTCGCCCAGGGGACGGGAAATTAAAAACAAATATGAAGGCTACTCTAAATAATTCTAAAATAAATCTGTTTTACCGTAGCGTCAGGCCGCTTACCACAATGTTCTATAAAACCAATGACATATCTTTAGTATTGTATGTTGAAGAAAATGTTCAACTTCAGATGAAAAATTTATGATTCAAAAGGAACAAACAAACACTCTTGGATAAAAATACAACAATCTGTTAAAATTTCAAGTAATTCAATTGTGGCGGACTTAACATAAAATTTTTTATGTAAATTTATAATTTCATAAAGTAATGTAATATTTTTTGTTTGCTTTAAATTTGTTTATTTATATTTTTATAGTTAGTATATTGTTTACAATGTGTTACTCTATGTGATGTGTGAGTATATATTCTTTGGTAAAAAAAACTTCTTACTTTTTACTCTTTCACCTTCTGACTGATGTGTAAGGTTGTTCAATGTAATTAATATATTATACATATATTTTAACTTTATATGCTTACGCTTAGTTTTATTTTACGAAGACTCAAGACATATTACACATTGACACTCACACCATCGACTACTTAGCGATTTTTGTGGCCATAAAGATACGAATGTTGTATTTATATACACATCGATTTCGAAGATGTATGAAGTCCGCAAGCCCGCATCAGCATCGCCGCATCCGCCACGCTGCCGTAGTCCGCCACTTTCTTCTGATCATAATTTTCTTAAATGATACTGAGAAGTCCTTTGCCCAACCACAGGCATTTAGAGCCTTCTACTATATAGGTTAGAAGGAATATCTATGTATAATCATTTGTGTATAAAATACAATCTGTATTCACCCGTATATTTGTTACCGCCAGTTAATATGACTTCTCAAAGAAGCACCTCTTTGACATTGCGCCTACGCAGTCAACGGACTCTACACTCAGAATTTCGGTCCCACGCCGGATGCGCCGGAATGCCATTCTGTATTTTTAAGTGGTACAGGATTAAAAAATATTTTGCATAGCATACCGCACGACAAAAAAAATAGCCAAATATGCTCTTCTAAATAACATTGTATCCAACAATTTATGTGGTAAATTAATTATTTATTATTATCTTTCTTTTCCGTGCGTGTTGTAAGAGGCGACTACGGGAAAAGCCTTAAAAAGGACTAAGGCTACCGACAGATGGATAACTTACTTATTTCGACGGGCAGCGACGTCTTCGCTGAGAGGTATCTGGTGCTATGATTGCCAATCCGTTGGCGAAAATTGGCGATATGTCTGTAGGACATAACCTACAGACATATTTACAAAAAACTTCTAAGTCCTATAGAAGATTCTAACAGGGCGTTGATGGGCACAAACTTGTATTTAAAAAGAATGTATCATATAAATATATTAATTATATTGCTAATATATATTGTCTTCTCAATGGACAATATAAATATTTTTACTGAATTAAATATTTATATGAAATAATTAAAAAAACAACTGATTATTGATAATCATACATTAGCTATTTAAGTACGCAATATTTTGTCAGAACAACATTTCAAAGATATATACCATATGAAGGTATTTATTTCTCGTGCATTCATTTGTTATAAAATGAAATTACCATAGCAGCTATAGTTATTGTAAAACGTGTTTAAAATGACACATTATTTTATTAAATTTATCGCTGGGTGCCCCCAATTTAATACAAACTCAGTATAATTTGGGGGAGTAAGAGATCTGGATAGTTTTAATACTTTCAACTCACAATTAATCAGAGCTTATTTCGAACAATGACAGGTCAGTCGCCGTAGTAGTGTTCAATACTACGATACTTAGAATGTAAGTTACGAAAACCTAATTGGTTCGAGCTTTCCACTTGGTTATTTCTTTTATTAGGTAATTTTTATCTCTTATAAAAATAATTTATAATTTAATTTAAGTTTCAGAGCGCTCCATATTACGGCGATTCATATTACGCGTATGACCCAGGTTCGATAAGAGTACTAGCTCGAATGAAAACATCTTGAAAACCTGCATGTCTCAGAAATAATCCTGATTAACATCATAAATACAAAAGTGAATTTGTTTGTTACGCTTTCATGCCTAAAACCAATTTTATAAATTCTTTCACCGACAGAAAGCCACATTATCATCAGTTACAGGCTGTATTTTTATATGTAGGTCTAGTCTAGACAATTTGACCCACCTTCCACCGAAGATATTTTCGGGACAACGTGACAGATGGTGAGCCCGTCGTCGTTTTTATCTCCAAGTCAACGATATAATTCTACATAAGTTTTGAAAAAACCATTGGTACGAGCCTGCCACCTGGGGATCGAACTAGGGTCTCTTGACTCGAAATTCCGAAAAACCATCGGCTGTCGTGGCTATCAATTTATTAGAGATGATTTGATTATAAAAGTCATCATTAGACGTATGCTGCTATTTTTTCAATTGTTAGAAAATTTGTTTTACTACGGAAATACCTTTGACACTTAACTTTCATCATCGAATAATAAAATAAGGAGACACTGAGTTCCAATAAAGAAATTTCAGCGGCCAGCTCACTATTCAATTAAGTGTAACATCAGCTCTTTCTATTTGTTAATAATTTGAATTTTTTTACATCTTCAGTTTTTTTCATTTTCACGTCTTTAACCAATACTCCCGAGTATATTTCTGGAGTGTTTTATGTCATTTGTGGAACGGCGGGCTCGAATCCGATATCAATTATTTAGGGGGTTGAAAAATAGATTGTCCGATTTGCAGACCTAACCTATATATACTACAAAAGTTTCACAAGAATCGGTCGAGCCATTACGGAGGAGTTTAATTACAAACACTCGAGAATTGTATACATTAGATATAAACACTACAAAGGATAACAAAGTTAAAAATGAACTTCCTTTCAACCATATTTTCGGAAAATGCATCTTTGGGTGGTTAGAACTACGATGAAAGTTTGTATGAAGTTATAATGAAGTAGTTCTCGTATTTGTGATCATTGAACACTGCACAACCATGTTGATCTTTTTTAAAGGAAAAAACCTGCGCTTGTATTGTATTTATATACCTCAGTCTGTAAATAGTTCACTGCTCCCCAGTTTTATTATTTTTCTCGATGGCTCACTATAGCGTAATGGACTCACAAATAAGTGAGTCAATGATCCTCTTTCATATTGATATTTCATTTAATGTTGGTTTATAAATGTCATAACGTCTGTTGTCCCTTTTTTTACACATATTTGCATTTTACAACACCTTATACGATACCCACAGAAAGAATCAGCGTTACATATTATTTTCTCACAAATTTATTATAATATTATAATTAATTATATAATTATAATTAATTATCACCATGATACATAATGTTTGATTTATAGTAAAGTAATATATCTTGATGAAATATGACTTTATTTATAAAACAAATGTTAAATTTCTGTAGAAAGGACCAGATAGATCAGGTTAATACGAAAATAAACAAAATGACTTGAATTGCAGGCAGGACTTAATATTATGGACTTAATATTATTCGAAGCAAAATTCAAAGTCCTTTAATTAATAAATGGCACGAACAAATCAATTTACTATAACTTGTCATAAGCTAAGCATCAGTTTAGCATATATAAAAGTATTAATAAAATTACAATGCATCAGTTAATAATATTATATCACTAAAAAAATAAGAGTTTTACGAAGTCTAAAACGCCGCTGCACCCAACTTGTCGTGGGCGTTAAGCCGGCTATACAATTTCAGAGTCGTTCGTAGATTTCGTACAATTGCTGTATGCTTAATACATTTAATCTGTTATACAGCTATAAGTCTATATTATAATAGATCACATATGTTTGCCTAATAAATATATGATCACAAATTGCGTGCCCCCTTTGCAGTCACATACATACATTTTATGTTGATACACTAAGTGGTTGGTAATAATTTAAATAAATAAATATAATAATAATACGATAAAATAAAAATAATAAATAAAAAATAAATGTAAACTTTTAAATACGCTCCTATTTATACACTGTAATAATGAATATGAAGGTTTTGACATGTAGGATGCAAGAGAAATCGGAAATATTTCTATGGGAGGCACAATGCGGATTTAGACCTGGAAGAGGATACACGGATCAAATGTTTTCTCTCAAGCTTCTGGCTGCTAACCAGAAGATTTTCTGGGCTTTTGTGGATCTTGAGAAAGCATTTGATAAGGTTGTAAGGAAGAAAATGTGGGAACTGTTGCCGGGGTATGGTGTAGATGGTCGATTGCTAAGGGCTGTGCAGTCACTTTACTGTGACTGTAAAGCCTGTGTGCGGGTAGGGCATGACCTGTCACCCATGTTTAGCGTCCAAACGGGCGTAAAACAGGGATGTGTCATGTCCTCCTGGCTGTTCATATTGTATCTCGACAGCTGTTTACAGAATCTGAAAGATAGCTGTTTGGGTGTGAAATTGGGTGACATAAAAGTAAATTGTCTGCTATATGCTGATGATGCAGTGCTTATTGCACCATCAGAGGCAGAACTGCAGGCATTAGTCACGTGTATGAAAGAAGAATGTGAAAATAATGGTCTCCGTTTGAATGCTAATAAAACTAAGGTTCTGGTATTTGAAAGGGACGAAGAAAGAACGAAGTGCGAAATTTGGGTAAATCAGGAATGTCTAGAACAGGTGATGAAATTGTATACTTGGGGAGTGCGTTTAGCCGGGATGGAAGATGTGATTTAGATGTGGACAGGCGTGTCGCTGCCGGGAACAAAGTCAATGGTGCCCTGACTGCGTTAATCAAAAGGCAAGGCGTTGTGAAAAGTGCACGCCTTGCAATACATAACGCAGTGTTGTTACCGACTTTGTTATATGGCAGCGAAAACTGGGTATGCCAGAAGAAGCATAAAAGCAGGTTGAATGCAGTGGAGATGCGATCTCTTCGTAAAATGTGTGGCCTTACCATGGCCGACCGAAAGCGAAACGAAGAGATTCGCAATATGGCAGGTTTGAAAGATAACCTTCTCACAAAAATGGATAAGGGCGTGCTTCGATGGCTTGGGCACGTTGAGCGAATGAGTGAAGACCGAATGGTGAAAAAAATATATAGCGCGAAAGTTAATATTAAAAGGTGTCGAGGTAGACCGAGACTAACTTTCGAAGACCATGTGAGCAAATTGCTCGAAGAGGGAGGGTCAAAAGTACTCGGATACCTTGACGTGCATGTGTGAAGAAGATGATGAATCTGAAAGAAGCGAAAGAAGTATGTAGGGATCGTGATACTTGGCGATCTGTTCTCTCTGGCTACCCCGTCAGGGATTGTGCGTGAAGATAAATAAATAAAAATAATAATTAATATTTATGTAAAGATGTATTGTTTGTATCGTTTCTCAGAAAGATCTGAAATGATTTTTGTTTCATTAACTGAATAGTTACTTAATAATCACTTAATACTGTAAATAAAAATCCGAAAATATATAACAACCGAACATTGATAATTACGCATTCGCAAACCAACATAAACCTGATAAATCCTGGCCATGCTGGCAGTCCAGGTTTTCTTGTTTGTCCAAACTTCTTACCTAGTTAACGGCATGGGCTGCAAAATCATAGGTGCCTATGTTTTATCATGAGATGTGAATGAATAATCGTTATTGACAACTACTATTAAAAACAAAGTGAAACCGACGACTTGGCCTATGAAGCCCAAACACTCATAATGCTACAATTTTAAACTTTGCGCAATTCTATAAAAACAAACTTTAGGCTCTCTATTAGAGTCACGATAACCGAGTGGTTGGGTGATTGGAATTCGAGCTCGTACCAATGGGGTTTATGTTCGAATTATATCGATGGCTTAGTCATTAAGACGGCCACGGGCTCACTCCCTCTCACGTTGTCCCAAAAATATCGAAGGTGGGCCGAAACTACTTAATTGTCTAGACCTCTGTCTACCCCTGTATTGAGAATGGCGTGAAGATATGGCGCATTTGACGAGTGATCAAAACGTTTTATTTATTATTCTAGACTAACCTTAAAATAGATCTTATATGTTTATATTACACATAATACGTAAATGTATGCTGCCTTGAAACATAATCTGAAGTAATTAGGTAAGTCGTTGTTTATGATATTCTCCGGCGCCCATAAAGAAGTTGCGTTGCTGAAGCGTTGTCTACCGCTGTGAAAGTTTCCTTTCCCATTAATAAATTCTTTCACCATGATAGAAGGAGGAGGAGGAGGATGAAGAAAGAGTCAGGCAAAGGAGAATAAGCCTCCTTTTTAATATGTGAAGATGATAAACCAGCAGTGAGTTCACTTGATGACAAGTCATTAACACCATTTTTGTACACTCGCAACACTCGAGAGGCTGTAAGTGCTTTTCCTTCTTTTTATTAGAATTTTTTTAAAAAGAAGTGAGCACACTCAAGGACTAAGATTGAATGTCTCATAGCCCTTGATTACACTGGTTCTAAATACCTTCGAACGAAAACACAACAGTTTTTACGGTGCTAGACGCGACCTAGCTGGGACCTAGACGATATCTAAGCAGAGAATGATACAGCAACAAAAGCCGGCATTTGGCTCTTCCTCACCACAATGTCATTACTGCATGTAAATTTACAATTTTAAAACAGAACATATGTAGTGTTTGAAGATTCAATTATTGACAATTGAATCTTCACGCACTACATATGTTCTAAAAACCTTGAGGGTTTTTAATACGAGTCGGTGATGTAACATAGCCAACATTTTTTAAATTTGGAAGGACCCATTGCTCATGTATGACTCGAAAACCACTCGGCTATTGTGACTATTCGGAAATTATAATAAGCTTATGTGCTTTGAGCAAGGCACTACGCTGTGATTCAGCGGTTACCTCTCACATCGGATAACACACGATGAAGCATATGCTGCATATGCATGTGATTTCTTTTCTTTCTTTCCTTCTAAAGTCATGCCAGTTTTCTGTCAAATGAGTACGTGGATCTCGATTCATCAACTGAGGCTGCTGACTTGATCGAGCCGACCATTCACACAGCAGCAACTAGGCAGTTCAGATCTAAGTCGAGAGTAGAGGAAGAAATAGTTAATTAACTTTTTTTAAAACACATTTTTGCTGCCTGTAAAATTCAGTTGCAGAGACGACCATAATCGCATCGTCTGGAATTCAAATCATCTGACACCTAGCACCTTTTGCATCTGCTGACCGTCACCCGTCCGCTTAATTTTGGGCAACATTGATACTGTGCTACATAGTACTGTGATCTCCATTTCGTTTTTCAATTATGGTAATTCCTCTTTAAGACAAAGGTCTATAAAATATGCGGTAAAGCCTAATCATATTTTTATTATATCTTTACACCGGCCACTTGTTACGTTTTCCCAAAAAATGTCTTCGGTGGAAGGTGGATCGTAAGGACTTAATTGTTTAGATCTCTGTCTACCTCAGTATTGGAAATGGTATGAAGATAATTTTTTATTATTTATATATTTTTATTGTTTGTGAATAAATAATCTAGAAATGTATATATTAATAATGCAAATATTATTCGATTTTTTCTTTTTTTGATTATTATATATACATAATTGATTATTATATACATAAAATTAGTTCTTGAACTCATCCCTAACTCTACTTGTCTATTATCCTCAAAGTCACCGTTGTAGAAAATTGTATTACATTGTACAAAATTTGCATTATATTGCACCTTTATTAAAAATGTAGTATTGCAATGCATTCATGTTCGTAAGATCTGTCCAAATTAAACTCAAAGTAGGTATTTGTTCATGTTTCCATTTTACATTTGCATTTGACATTTGTCGGGTGTCGCGCTTAGCTTCGCGACCTTGAACAATGACATTTCGGAGAAGGGAACTAGAGATCCGTTGAAGGATACTAGAACGTTTACGTGAGGCTATTAAAAAGGTTTTGCATGTGAGCTAATTCCCATAAAAGTATTGAAAACTACATTAAATTACATTCACTGACATTGAGAAAGAAGTTGACAGTTCATTTTAAATTATAAATTAAGTAGTAACTAGCTTCTTAAGGCCTAAATTTAACTGATATATTTTTTTAAAAAAGGAAAAGTGGTTTTAGTTTTTAAAAAATGTGTTTTTTTTTCAAATTCGTAAAATAGGTTTCGTGGTTTAAGCGTAAAAGCGTAACTAGCAACCGAGGTTTCACATGCATAATGTCAAGTTTTATTCCGAGTCTCCTGAATCGGATTCCAATCGAGTGATTGGATGGGAGAGTTCCCATCTACTTTCGAGGCTTGTCGTAAGTGACAGTCTTCATCACTGAGAATCTAAATTATACAAAAAATTATTATTATTTGTTAACAATTTAGTGACCAAAGCCGACATACGACAAGGAGAAAAGCCATAGGAGGGTGTTATGTCCTGAATTAATACTTGGGCTATTTCATATAAAAATAGGTTCCTTTTAATTTTGAAATCGCATCTATGCGACTAATAGATAGTCAGTATTTAAAAATTATAATTTTGTTGCTTTAGCTCTAAAGATTCTGGATTCAAATTATTCCCGAAGCGTTGGCGTACAAAATTTAGAAAAATTTCCACCACAAGCACATCACCGAATAATTACGTAGAGGAAATAATAAGCAAATTAGACTAATAAATAAACTTTTACAAAAGTTTAATAGTAACCTATTAAAATTACTTAAATTTAGCTGTACGAATTATATCGGTAGCTTGGCCATAAAGATGGCGACGGGCTCACAACCTGTCACGTTGTCCCGAAAATATCTTCCGTGGAAGGTGGGTCAAAGGGACTTATTTGTCTAGACTAAACCCCTGTCTACCCTGTGTTGGGAATTGCTTGAAGATATTTTTCATTTATATATATTTAAAAGTTTTTAAAAGAGTGAAACTTACACTTTTTATTAAGAAGGTCGCTGTCACAATTTTGTTGTTTGATTAATGCCAGAAGATATGTAACAAGTAAATAACTTACTCTCTTTCAACTACTCTCTTTCTCGCTAAGCTTTTCAAGTTATCTCATTAAATATATATGAATGTAGACATCGTGTACTAGAGTACACGAATTGCTTAGCAAGAATTTATATATCTAAATGTCTTTATATTATATTTATATTTGTAAACCTTATGCTTGTATTATTTATTATGCCGTAAGCGGCCTTAGCCGTATTTACCTCTTTCATAATTTTAGATTTTAAACTGAAATTATGAAACAGATGAGAAGGTCCTTGTCAATCATGAAGACATATTCATTCCATTTACATCGAATTACAAAATCTAATCGGATCAACCATTCAGAAAAGAAGAAATCCTTGAATAATTTATACTGAATTTTTACTTAGTTTTCAAACATGGCACCGTTTAATATTAATAAATACCCAATTCTATTGCGTATTCTAGTTATCTCCTTTTTATCTTAATAGTTTATGCGAACCGATTTTGCTTATGTTTTTATATTATTTAATAAATCGTCGGCGTGCTTTAGAGTTCTATGTCGTAGTTTTTTAATATTACTTGACTATTTAATGATTCTTACTTGACTATTTAATGATTCTTTGGTCAATGTCAGGAATATATTTACTTGACTATTTAATGATTCTTTGGTCAATATCAGGCTTGATTAGAATATCAGCAAAGCGTACTATGAGTGTTCAAAACCGAACCGCAGACCTTTTTGCCTAAAATCTGTTTGAACCTAAAATACTTGTGCATTATATGTGATTTTAGACAGTTGATGATCTATTATTAAGTAACGGCGTAAGAAAGTAAACTAAGTAAAGGGGACCCTTTCCTCATCACAAGGGTATCACTAGGGCCGATTAACGTCCAAATGCATTAAATCGCAATAGGCTATCGTCAGATGGCAACTTGAGTATCTCGGAATTGGTGTATTTATACTTAATGGGCTAAAATTCTAGGGTCTAAAATATACTACGATCGCCAATCCGCTTGCTAAGCGTGGCGATTATGGTTACCCATACTGTAGAGGCCCATCCATCCCATACTGGCTGTTATGAAGATGTTGATGTATTTACTTAATGGACTGTTAGACCGTATAATCGTATGTTCACTGGAAGACAGACTCTTCCATTTTGCCATTATCGTCACACTTGGCAAGTGATTCATCAGAGATCAGAGAATTCGCACTTTGAACGTTACTGCCCATCGCCGGAGTGCCTTATTTTGGGTCTTGTATTTGTCGAGATGGTTATCCCGCATTTCGTACTAGGTGACATTTGGTAAGCATATCAACATACAAAATACATAATATATATAAATACTACCAAGTTTCATGAAATATTCATATAGACATACATACATATCGGCCTGCGAAAGTCTACTGCCCGAGATATGCCTCTCCCATAGGGAGAAGAGAGGATTTGCCATAATCGCCACGCTGGGCAAGCGGATTGGCGATCGCATTCTTAGACCACGCGCACCTCAGATGCTGCTGCCCATCTTCGGTCTAATTATATTGGTCTGAAATTTTTAGAGATGTTTATTCCGCTCTCTATCGGTTGCCATAACGATAATTAAGGCTATTCCCCTTGGTCGCCTTATACGACACCCACGGGAATGTGGTAATATTCTTACGCCATTACCACACGGCGCATATATACAATGCATTGTCGATACATCTTAAAATAATCATAAATAAATAAATATCTTCACGCAATTCCCAATACACGGGTATACAGAGATCTAATCTAGACAATGAAGTCCCTTCGACCCACCTTCCACCGAAGATATTTTCGGGACAACGTGACAGTTGGTGAGCCCGTCGCCGTCTTTATGTCCAAGCCAACGATAAAATCCGTACATAAGTTTTTGAAGAACCCATTGGTACGAGCCTGCCACCTGGGGATCAAACTCGGGTCTCTTGACTCGAAATTCCGACCACCCAACCACTCGGCTATCGTGACTTTTGACTTTAAATAATCAATCAAAGTTTTAATCGTTCAATCTATGAAATCTATTTATTACCATGTAATTGTGTACAGAACCCGCTACGCTATTAAAGGAGTGTCAAAAATTTAACCGCCATACCATACGCAACCGATCCTTGTGATCGAGAGTTTTTTTTCCTTTGTTTTAATATTATTTTTAAATCCGGCAACGGTCTAACGTGCTACGAGCAGTGCGCGCGCATCAGCGAAAATGGCGCCACGGAACTACTTCGTAATTATTCGACCAGTTTTCGACGATTTTTAATAAATCCTCCGTGATTTGGAGGACGTGGCATCGATTTGATAGTTTTGCTCGTCTCCGCTATAATACCGTGACGTGAATGAATAGGCGCTAATTCGATTCTCAGTTTAGTTTCTGTGATTGTGCGTTCAGGACGTGTGTTGGCGCTTTAGTTACCTATTTAATTTTATTTTGTATCTTTCATATTTCAGTGTTGCAATACTAATATTGCAATCAGGTATGTTTTTAAATTGAAATGAGAATTATTTGTCGTCATATCATTTTTCAACATGGTAACATTAGCAATGTATTTGACAATATATTTTTATAACAGTGAATATTATCAGATATGTAAAACTTATATAATATTATTTGCATTTATTCTCCATACGATCATAGGTGTATATCGCTTTAAATGAAGAACATTTCTACTCATTATTTGACGACCTTTATAGACGAGACGCGTACACACCGGTTTTCATAGTGTCGCTTGCTCTAAAGTCCACGGTTCGATTGCCGGTCGGGTAAATATAGATGGTGTTTTTTTTCTACGTTTTCTCAGGCTTGGGTGTTTATGGTACCTTCCTTGTTTCTGATTCTATGATAGCAGTGCTTAAGCTACTTACTTTAGGATCAGAACAACGCATGTAATGTTGTCCTTATCTAACTATGTATGGTTTTATGTATTAAGAAGTGATTGCATTATAGTTTAGTGTTTTTAGACTATACGTAGTATTTATATTATGAAATAGATGCATAAATGTATTTTTTTATGAATATTTGTCTATTAAGGTAACTAGGATCTAAAATAATTCTAGCAAATTTAAATTATTTATTTCATATATTAACCAACCACTTACCGTACCGTTAGTAACGTTTATAGAACAACTGTAGGATAACATATATTATTATATTATTTAAGCATACAGGCAACTTAGATACGATTCTTGAAGAATATTTTCCATCTAAATGATCAGCAGGTTGCATGTAAAAGTAACTAATAAGTAGAGATTGCATGTAAACTACTAAATATTTAGTGACATAAGTTAGATTATCGATGCTATTATCATTAAAATTTATAATTGCAAGAGTGTGAAACTACTGTTGTATCGTCTCCTGCGCAAGTTGTATTATATTTTTTAAATTGTTCTATATATATAATATTAATAATTTAATTTATATAATAATATAAAACAGGAAAATTGTTTTTATTTTCCTACACACGTGTTCTGCTTAGCACATCATATTTTTGATTAAATAGCTTGATTTTCTGAGTATTTGGGACTAAACTTCGTTGGAGGTCTAGTTTTGGAGGTAGGTTTTATTGTAAAAATTTTGTGTCGTCAGGGAAATGCCTTGAAAATGATAATGACCACAGCGAGGTGGCGGGATAAACATCTCTAAAATTACCAGACCAACAGCACACGGGTGACGAATAGCAGCGCCTATAGTGCAAGGTCTGGTCTGGTATAGCGCTCGCCAATCGGCTTGCCTGGCGAGGTAACTATCGTAAATCTTCTCACGGTAAAGGTCTAGAGCGAATCTTTACAGAATATTAGTAGTAGTGGTTTATTAAGGCATATAGGGTGTCATGGCGATTATACCTTTCCATCTTATATGGTTCGCCACTAACGAAGGAGTAATAGGTATTATCTTCAAGACAAATTTAATATTAAATAAAAATAGATGATATAGATTTTTCGATAACAAATCCAAGTGGATATCACGCCATCTTTCGGAAGCGATCGCAAATTTTAAGATTCGGTCCTTCTTGTGGCACCGACGGAAACAAAGAGTGATGTAGATTATTACAACAATACTACGTATCAAGAGAAAAATATTTAAAAAGAATTTTAGTAATAACTAATAAGAATTAAATACGACCTATAAAAACGTGGAGTAAGTTCACAAAAATATCCTTTTGTTCAATTAAATTGCAAGTCGCCACTAGAATCTAAGTTGGCAGTGTACACGTGGCTAGCATTAGGTAAGCCAAATTTAAATGCCAAACTTGATCTAGCGCTTGACGGTCCTTTGTTTAGCATCCTACACATTCTGAGGTCGCACACAATATTATTTTATTATTAACTATTTTCATACTTGCATATTACTTGAATATATAATATGTAAATAAAATTATGATATTATACAATGTAATATCGAGTATAAATTAACAAAACTTAAGGAATACAAAGAAGTTACATGAAATATTCATAAAACATACAAAATTTTACTATGACAATTAACATCAAATGTAATTTAGCGGTTAAAAAATAAATTTATTTCAAAAGATCTGCTTTGAACGGTTACAAAATATATTATAAAAGGATGTCCCTTTAAACCTTATTCTTTTAAGCATTATGCTCCCGTACATGGCATAATACAACAAAAAAATACGGTTTTAGAATTTATTTTCGTGCTTCGATTCAGATCACTGCTTTTATAATTACTTACCAGTTTTATAAAAATATAAGCAATAAACGCCCTACGCCGTGAGAAAAGTCCCCCACGTTTTAGTATTTGATTATGGCTTGTTGAAGCCCTCTGCAGGAAATAGGCCTCTCACATATGGAGGATTTACCATAATCGCCACGCTTGGCAAGCGGATTGGCGATCGCAGTACCAAGTCACTCGCAACCTCAGACGCTGCTGCCCATCTTCGTCTGATATTTTTCGAGGTGGTTATGCCGGCATCTGTCAGTTGTCATAACGATGTTCAAGGCTGTTTCCCTTAGTCGCCTTTTACGACATCTACGGGAAGAAAGGGAGTGGCAATATTCTTACGCCGGTACCACACGGCGGTTTAGGTTTAGTTTTAGATCAATTTAAAAACGAATTTTTGAGGTAATATTATGGTATCGACAATAAACATACCTCAAATTTAATATATTTTTTCTGAACATTCCAATAATACTGTAAGATACTGAATACTCATAGAATAAAAATTTAACATAATGTTACACATAACATTCAAACATGAAAACTAAACTCATGCTAATTATATAATACAAATATAACATAAAAGTGTGTGTTATAATTTTTCAATGTCTTAGTTAAATTATGTATTTACCAACTGGTTAATAAATAATATTCTTATGCTGTTAATAAAGCCTTAAAATATAATTATGTAAATACAGTACCTGAGTTACTAAACGTTTTTAAAATTTCATAATAAATTTATGCATTTTAATTTTAAACATTGGTGATTATATTTACATATGATTTTCTAACATTGTGCTACCAACAAATTTATTCCTTAGTGTTTATTTTTTGTAAATTATTTTAATGAGGACAATAGAGATGTACCATTTAATTTTTATTCATTACGATGTATGGAAACTTAAAACTGGATGAGAACCACTTTTAAGTTTCCATACATCGTAACATTGTGTGACATTGGGACATTGGGACACTGAGGAGCACAGGCACATTGTTGTGAAGGTCAACTTAAATAGAAAATAAACCGACTACTGAAATTGGTCCCACCAGTCATGCCGTGCTTAGCTACCGATTTGCTTTATTAATTTAAACAAAAGTTTTAGTCTCAACTCTTTATGGAGATGATTGTACTTTTAAATTTTTGGAGGACTTAATACAATAATGATCAATCTTGGGTGGATTTAAAAAATATTCAAGAAAAAATATAAATAAATATCTTCAGGCATGCTCTCAATACTATGCAGACAGAAGTCTAGACAATTTAAGAAAAAAAAATATTAAATAAAGATAAGTATTATACATAGATAAATATTATAAAAATCCACGACACGAATACAAACATTCTTGTTGATCACCCTACCAACTAGCCGAGTTGGGGTCGTTAAAAATATTATACTATACATATAATTAAACAATACATTAAACGACTTACATAGTCACACGATTAAACTGTATAAATGTAGAAAATTATGATTTTCATGAAAATCTTCATAATTAGATGCAACAGCTTAGTTGATACTGCCCCTTTCTTCGGAGCATAATGAAAAAGATTATACTCAAGACATGGATGTGTGTATTTGTATGTATGTATATTTATCTATATAGGTATATGTGTTACTATACTATCACTATCGAGTTATCTAAGACACAGGAGGAACTTGAGGGCAAGATGACGTGTGTGATAATTCTAAAATATTATTATTTTTAAATAAAATGTAAAATAATATTAATGTGAATGTAGCTATATCTACTACGCTTTCAAGGCTAAGCCGCAACAATTATTTTGATGAAATTTGTTATGAAATGAAATTTTGATCTCTGGGGATGGAAGTAGAATACATTTTATCCCGAAAAAACATTACATTTTGTGCCATAAAGAGACACAACATGTGTGACGCAACTGCAAAAAATAATTATAGTAAACTGTTAAAATTATAAGTATAAATACGCCGAGACGTTAACATGCTAGTTAAGTATTTGGAATTGTAATTTATTTTGTTAATTTAGTGATAATTTCAAATCCAAGTGTTTGTCGAAAGCGAATGTTTCACACACACGCCCGAGTTACCATGGCTTGCATGACTTAGCTTCTGAATATTTGTATGTAAGCTAAACTAAAAGTAATTTAATGAAAATACGGGTAGTGAATATTATAAAAATATTATTATTATTATTGTTATGAGAATCATTTGAATTTTCGCACTGGCAGTAGAAGGAATAGCTATTTATATATTTACGTATTAAATATATTTTATTTTTTACAGTACATATACGATACATATTAAACATTGCATTATGAAATGCTCTATAATTTTTGCATCGTTGGCTTGGACATAAAGACGGCGACGGGCTCACCATCTGTCACGTTGTCACGAAAATATCTTCGGTGGAAGGTGGGTCGAAAGGACTTAATTGTCTAGACTAGACCTCTGTCTATTCCTATACTGGGAATTGCGTGAAGATATTTATATATTCTACAATTTTTTAATAATGCTAAGACATAAAAAAAAATATTTTTTATAACATTATTGAGTACTCTAGGCTTTCAACGAAAATATATAAAATGCTATGTAATTTTAACAATATTAAACAAAACCCGATTCACAAAAGGTTTGCAAGAAATGGACAGTAAACAAATTTTCCTTTCCATTAAAATGTCAAAGGATACACAAAAAGAATCAGTATTTTAAGCACACGTCTCGAAGATACATGTATCTGAGAAAAATTCAAAAATACGCGTTTAGAATGGAATAATACTTGAAAACCTTGGCTTTGTCGCTATGATAGAAGAATGTAACCGGTCGGAAAGACCTCTCCTCCTGTACGATCGCTCTGAGTAACACAGGTCGAATTATTTCGGCTATTATTAAAATATGCTAATTTTGTAATTTAGAATCAGACTCAGATGTGTTTTAATGTTTCTGCGATGTGCTAATCATTTCAATTATAATTTATAATAATTAATTAGAGGCCACATATTCAGAGGCTGAATTCGATATAAACTTTCAAGTTTTTTTTTATATATAAAACTACATTACTTAAAGTTTAATGAAGGTTCAGAGCGATTTCATGCATGATAATGTTAAAACTAGTATTTTTTAATATCACAATGTGTGCAGCTCAAGTCATGACGTTTTATTTTGTTTGAGTATATAATATTGTATTGAAAGTAAATCTCAACGTGTTTAATTTAAATTTGGCAAGAATTAGCTAGAAACTTGATTTTAATTATAAGTTTGTCAAACTTTTAATGAAACCTCTATGTCGAGTTCATACCCTCTGGTCCTCTGAGAAGACGAAGGTTTATATTTATATATACCTTTTCTTCTCTGTTATAAACAATTCTTACACGCAGCTGGTTAAAATACAGTAACGTCTTAGAGTAACCTTTATTTTTATGCGGTTCTAAAATTGTAGCAACTAAAATTATTTATTTATATGACACATTTGCAATGGCAGTGTCGTGAGATTTGTCAAAAATTGAAAATGTTTGGTTCACAATAAGGAGTAAAATGTTTACTATTAAATTATATTGAGAAATTCGTAACCGCTGGTGACAAGATAGCTGGTTCTTTTCTCGCTCTACGGTTGAGTCTAGCCATTCAACGTGGAAATACATGAGGAGTAGGGCTCTGCGATTATGGTAGTTTTTAGTTAATAGATATTGTAAATATTAACATAATTTTGTTTCTGTAAATAAAGTATTTGTAAAACTATTAAGAAATATATACGTATAAGATCAAAATTATTAAATCAAATTAAAAAATAAATATCACATGAAATAATTACATAAAGGAAATTGGACTATGGAAAAAGGCTTAAAAATGGAATTGACTTCCGGCAGATACAAATACATAATGGTACAGATGTATAATCATCTTGTCAATACCACCTATTTACCAATATTATTATAAAAAAAACGCCATCGTCGGTACGAGGTGTCTGAACCTTGATCGCCAATCCGAGTGATTATGTCCAATAATCCTTATAGGAGACGCCTACTTCCTCCAATGGACTTTTGAAATAAGTATCTTAATATTACAAAATCCTTTATGTATTAACATTCATGAGAAAATGTTTTTTAATTATAAAGAACATTTTCTCATGAATTGCGCATCAGCTCGTCATATATTTTTTTATTCATGCCATTACAATAGATTCAGTCAACATAGAAATGGTCAATATTAACGATTTTTATCTATGTTAAAACAGTTTCAATCCAAATATAACTTTTACAAATTCCTGGTGATGAGGAGGACCGCGCCAAAACCTTCTGGCCTATAATTATACTAATATTGTGTAAATATTCCGATGAGAAGGCATGTGATATTTATTTTACCTGATATGGTATTTACATTTTCTCCAGGAGAACTTTTCTTCAGTTTATTCTTCATTTCTTGAATTATTTCTTAAATAGTTGTTCTGAAAATTTGCAATTTGACTTTGGAAATGGAGCCCGTTGAGATCTTTTAAATAGAGAAATGTACTTATATTCTATACATTTCCTTTAAACCGAAAATAATATTTTATGCAGTAATTCGTTACTGAGAATAAATAAAAATAAAGTGGCTATAAATCTAAACAGAAACTTGATCTAGGTTTATGCGATGATTGACCTTGCCATTCTCTAGCAGTCGCTGTTTTAATTTGAATAAACCTGTTTGAATTTTAAAATTGCAAATGATAACATAAAAATTCTGCAAATAAATGTATTACTGATATATACGTTACCTATAATATTATATATTGAAAATGTTCATCAGTGACTAAAATGATAATTAAGATTAAAAACGAAAGAAGAACCCTAGAAAATTGGATGAAGAAATGAAAGTCTGTTGGTTTTGAATGGGATGTTGACCTAGCCTCTCCTTGGCTTTGTCTGTATCTTTAAGATGTCTCAGACATAGCCTGATAGAGGTTACGTTTTATCTCTTTAACACGGCGTCGTGAACTCCGAAGCAGCATCCAGCATCCATCACAGAACTTTAGAGGTTTGTAGTAAGTATGCAATGCAAATGTTTTATAATTTTTTTAAATGATATATCAAAGAATTCATATAATAAATAGTGTTCAAAGAACAATACGATTAATTTAATATTTCAATTATTTAACATTATTTTTCAACATTATTTTTTTTTGCTGTTGTGACGATCAGTCCATCTCTGTAAATAATTTTATCCGCGACTGGTCGGAGCCGCTGGTGACAAGAGGGCTGGTTCTTCGCTCAAAGTTTAGCATAATGAAAGCAGCGTTCTTGGTACCATACCAAGAGGAGATGTAGGGCTATACTATATAGTATAAAATAGACTTTTTATTGCTTAAATAAATGTAATTTTGTTTCTGTAAATAAAGTTTTAAGAAAAGTTTAAAAAAAAAGCAATTTAACAATATGAGTAAGATTTTAAATAAATTAAAATGTTTATTTACTTTTCGGTTTAATGTTGTTATGCTATTCTTATCGTAAGTTTTATTACGTAAACAGTTATAACAGCTATGTTTCGTTCAATTTTTACCTGAATCATATTAAAATACTCGTATTATCGACGGACGTAACGGATGCGGCGGGCTTACCACCAATCATGTTGTACCCATAAAAAGTCTTTGGTGAAAGGACTTAATTATCTAGACTCTGTCTAACCCCAGTATTGGAATGGCCTGAAGTTGTTTTTTTATTTTACAAATGTTTTATTATGTAAAGATTCAACGAAAGCAAGAAGCAAAAGAAGAAGCAGATGCGAATGAAAGCTGTCATTGAAAATTTTGTGGAGTAGACGTGCTTATTGGATAACGTTAATTTGAGGTTCAATAAACAGGTAATTCAATGTTTATTAAACCTTGAAATGACTTTGAAGTTATTTGCGCATTGCATTTGAACAATTTTACAAAAACTGATGTGCACTGTGCCGGTTTTTCTAAAGTTTTATATGAATTTATATGATTTATGTAACTAAAAACAAAAGACTTTTGGTTAATGTAAGAATATTATACAAAATGCACAGAAACTATAAAAAACTTAATTAAGAATTAACAATATAATGAAGCTGTATTTTTAAGTATACGAAAAATAAAAAAAAATATATAGTTTTTCACGATGATATCAGCAAATGTTAAGTACTTTAAAAGGACTTTTTTTATAGGAAAGGGAAGCAAACGAGCAAGTGGCTCACGTGATCTATGAGGGAATCTTTTTGAGCGTTAAATTATTTTGGGGAAGATTACTTTTATTAGTATACCTATACTGTATGATTACCTAATTATACTATATTATTACGATAAAATGATCATGGTTTAAATCTGGGTAGATTTGATCCGATAAATTTGTAATTGTACTTATTACATGTACGACTGGTACATAGATATACCGCCAAAGCGCGAAATGATATTTATTAAAATCCTCTTAATGAAGAACTTCTAACAATAAGTTCTTCGAAACTTTTATATAGTTTCCTTCTAATACTAACACTCCAGCACATCATGAATTGTAGCGAAAAATAGTTCGAAAGGTCTAGAATATCATTTAATATTATTCTAAACATAAAATTTAACAATTTAATATTCGCAATTGAGCCATGGAAATTCCACGAGAGCCGAACCGACGGTCGCGACTAGTTTTAGAAACTTGTACCGCTGACGTCACTCGACCTAGTCGCCCTTGGTCTAACCAGATAAGTATACATAAATATGTATACAAGCTGTATGTCGCGTTTTAAGTGGATACATATGATATTTAAAAGTCAAATAGCAGCTCAATCTCGGACGTTTGGCGAAGGGCGAGCCATTTTAGTCGTTTTTATTAGATATCTAACTGTTCGCACGTTTCGGCAGAGTTTGTGACTTCAAATTTTTGACTTCAAATTTGTGACTTCAAATATGTTTGTGGACTTCTTCTAAACATTATCTAGATTGAAATCTATCTAGAAAATGTTTTATATATTCAACGTTTATAAAGTACATCTTTTACAATGTAGGCTAACAGAGATGCATTAATGATTTTTTTCTTTGCGAAGTAATTGTAAGACCCAATTTTCTAAATTTCTATCTTTGGATGAGATTGCTCTGTAACTGCTAACTGTAAAATGATAAATTCAATAACAAACCATGTGAAACTGGTGTACCCTGTAGTAAGTAATTACTCATACTCTCTCTTATCTCCGGTTCCCTCACTAACAGGACGAGATGCAGAAATAAAACTTCACGCCGGTGTTCTCAAGTCCAGCTCGACAAAACAATATTCAAATAAACTGCTGCTTGTCCCTTCAACGCAGAAAAGTTGGAAATTTACATATATATTTTAAATTTGTTATAAGTTTTGTTAGGAATCAATTTTTTGGAAAATTTTTGCTAATCATAAATATGATTCAACATCATCATAACGGCCTGTTAAACGTCCACTATAGGGCATAAACAGTACCCGACGAGTGATGGGCAATCCGCTTGCCCAGTGTGAGGATTATAGAAAACCCTGCATTACAGCAAAGGACTGTGTTTTACAGGCACTTTTTTAACCACATTTTCATGTCAGTTTATTTGGGATAACCTCGAACCTTAAAATAACGACTAAATAACGATAAATAACGATTATGATATGGTTATCCTGGCGTCTTACAGTAGCCAATGATATTTGTAAAGCTGTTCGTTAGTTGCTTCTTACCACCCCACGGGGTTAAAGGGGATCAAATATTCTTTCGCTAATACCACGTGGCAAAAATGTATGTTTTATTAATAACCAACCATGTTTTGGATGAAAATATAGATTAATATAATTTCAGGAAGCAGGACACAAGACTCAGCCATAAGAAAGGTAGGTTATGGCTGGGCTGTAATCGACTTTCGAATCGCCAAAGAATCGCAAAGTGAATTGGTGATATTAGTACCTAGTGCCCGGTACCTTCGACGCCGTTTCACATCGTCGATCCAGTTATTTGGGTCGAATATTTATCAAGATCGATCTGTACCTTGAGTAATTAATTATAAACTAAATTAAATTCTAATAAATATTTATGTAACCTTCATGAGATTTTTTTATTGTTTACCTTTATTCGTATCATTATCGTTACATATTTCTCGTGTTATATATTTATTTCATAATAGTTTGGCATGGAATACTGGAGAAACAAGACAACAAAACAAAAACAAGAACATTTTTTTTTAATTTTAATCAATTTGTACAAATACGCAATGCAGAACAAAAGCCTTTTTTATGTGACAAGGGTGAAAACAAGCTACCAGTCCTCTTTGAGGTAAAATTGGCTTTTGCAGCCCATTACACCTGCAAATCATTTCAAATAAAACCTTTATTATATACAGGAGGGTAATCACCCTCGAAGAGTAAAATGAAATGCCTGCTAACCGATGATTACACTAGGTCTTTTAGATACCTTCAAACTAAGATAGATAACCCCGATAGCAGAGAGGTTGGGTGATGATAGCAGAGATATCAAAAACTTATGTACGATTTATATCGTTGTCTTGGATATAAAGACGGCGACGGGCGTCACGTTATAACAAAAACTATTTTCGGTGGAAGGTGGGTCGAAAGGACTTCTAGAGGTCTAGACCTCGGTCTACCCCAGTATTGGCAATAGCGTGAAGATTTTCAAATTAAGGTATAATATTTGTTGCACTGCTATTTGGCGGCAGAAATGGGAAAAATGTGAATCCCACCCCGGCGAATCCTTGGCAGAGAGAAAACCCTTACCCCTTATTTAAAACCCTTACTCTTTCCTTCCTTTCGTTTCTTATTGCATTTATGTCGTTGGCTTGGACATAAAGACGGCGACGGCTCACCACCTGTCATGTTGTCCCAAAAATATCTTCTGTGGAAGGTGGGTCGAAAGAGCTTAATTATCTAGACCTCTCTCTACCACTGTATTGGGCATGGCGTGAAGATATTTATTTATTGCATAGTGCTACTATATATACTCTTCTTGTCTAAATCTGAACCTTCAATTCCTCGTATAATATTAAATAAATAATAAATAACTACATAGATAGAAGTCACAACATCACAAACTTTGCTTTGATCCCAAAGTAAATAGGTTAAGCACTTGTGTTATGGAATCAGAAACAACGAGGGTATTACAAACACTAAGAAAATGTAGAACAAGTGTTTCCTATATTAACCGGACCGGTGATGAAACCTGGGACCTCAGCGCTGGTGACACTCGGAAAGCTGGTGTGTACGCTACTCGTCTACGGAAGTAACAAAAACTGGTAAATTTGTCTATACCTTATTGATTTCGAAACACTGTAAGTTAAATCACAGACTAGCAATTACAGCCAGTTTACAATAAAATACAGCCTTTAGAGGCATGACAATTATAATATTTCTTTGGAGAAAGGCTTTCGTGCGACCTCTCCCCAAAGTACCTAATCCTACACTTCCTCATCATTTCCGTCCTATTTCAATATTGCCATTTCTCTCTAAAATTTTGGAAGCCTGTGTACATAAGCAAATTTCCAAATTTGTATATGAACATAACCTACTGAGTAACTTTCAGTCTGGGTTTCGTCCTGGACACAGCACCACAACTGCACTACTTAAAATCACTGATGATATTCGTGAGGGTATGGAGAAGAGGAAAGTTACAGTTATGGTGCTAGTGGACTTTTCGAATGCTTTTAACACAGTCGACCATGATATCCTTCTTGCAATTTTTTCTAACTTTAAATTCGCTTCCACGGTATTGGAGTGGTTCTCTTCTTATCTTCGCGGATGTCAGCAATCGGTCTATATGGGACAAAAGACCTCTCAATGGGCGGGACTAGGTTGTGGCGTTCCGCAAGGCGGAATACTTTCTCCCATTATCTTCTCAATTTTTATAAATTTTATCACTTCTAATATTAATTGTTCGTACCATCTGTATGCAGACGACCTGCAGATTTATGTACAGTCTGATATGATGAAGAACTCCACGATGCAATTAATAAATTAAATGACTGTCTGAAAGCAGTATCAGACTGGTCCTTATGCTTTGGAGTATCTGTGAATGCCACAAAATGCCAATCTTTGCTGGTTGGTAGTACTAAAATGCTAGCTAAAGTCGATGTTGGAAACCTACCCTTTATACGTTATAACGATGCAGTGATTCCATTTTCGGGCTCTGTTAAAAATCTTGGGCTACATATCGATAACACCTTGAACTGGGGAAAACACATAACTGAAGTTAGCCGTAAAGTAACCGCCACGCTACGAGTGCTCTATCGTCTCAAAAATCTTCTTCCATGGGAAACTAAGCTTATACTTGTCCAGACGCTCATTTTACCAATCATTGATTATGCAGATGTGTGCTACTGTGATTTGAACAAAGATCTTCTAAACAAGCTAGAGCGCCTTGTTAATAATTGTATAAGATATATTTTCAACCTTCGTAAGTATGACCATATTTCACAATACCGTTCTCGTCTTAAATGGCTTACTATTCAACAAAGGCGAAACTCTAGAATTCTGTTTGTTCTTTTCTCAATCATAAATGATACTACTTACCCTTCGTATCTTAAGGATAAATTACAGTTTCAATGCTCAATTCATGATCGGTGCCTGCGGTCTTCATCTAATTACAAGATGAGTATCCCGCAACACTTTACCAATTTTGTTGGTCACTCCTTTACCATTCAGGCTACACTGCTCTGGAATTCTTTGCCCGAAGACATCAGAATAGTTACCAATAAGTCGATATTTAAAAGACTTGTACGTGAACACCTTTTAACTGTCAGTTAGAATTAGTGATTGGTCGTTACAGTCATAATAATGTTTTTTAAGTTTTATATATGTATGTATGTATATGTATATATGTGTGTATGTATGTATATGTATATATATTATATTTATTATTTGTATTAGTATTTTATATTGCATCTTTATTTTCGTTAGGTCCTATATTGATTTTCTTTTTCTGTAACCCAGTTTAAAGCACCTTAACAATATTTCTCCACGCCTCGGGTTGACTGGCAGAGAATGCCTAAAGGCATTAAGTCCGCCCTTTGTATAACTTTCTTTCTGAGGTTTGCAATAAAGTGTAAATAAATAAATAAATATTTTAAAATAAAAAAAACATATCTTCACGCCATTCCCAATACAGGGGTAGCCAATGAGTTTTTCCAAACTTATGTACAAGTTATATGGTTGCCTTGACGTAAAGACGGCGACAAGCTTACCACTACGTTGTCCCAATACAAGATCCGGTGAAAAGTCGGCTCAAAAAGACTAAATTCTCTAGAGCTCTGGCTACCACTGTATTGGGAAATGTGTATACCATGCCAAGTTATCGACATGCATACTACTATTTACTAAGGACTGACAAATATTATGTCACTATAGCCGAGTGGTTGGGTCACCGGAATTCGAGTCAAGAGACACGAATTCGAACCCCAGGTGGCAGGCTCGTACAAAATGGGTTTTTTCAAAAACTTATGTACGAATTATATCGTTGGCTTGGACATAAAGACGGCGACGGACTCACCACCTGTCACTTTGTCCCGAGAATATCTTCGATGGAAGGTGGGTCAAAGGGACTTAATTGTCTAGACTAGACCTCTGTCTACCCCTGTATTGGGAATTGCGTAAAGATATTTACATTTATTTATATTTTTATTAAATCACAACTTGACTATATGGAGGCAGTAAATAAATAGAAATATTTTTTACACCATGCCTAAGACAACCGATGCAGATTGCATTCCTAATACGGTGTCTGTGGTCGTAGTCGTCACTAAATGGTTAACACAAGGCGATCCGAGAGGAGATTTTCCTCAAAACCAACTGGGGCCCTCGGATCGCATGGCCCTTCCCCATGTCGGAAGTCATCTCTTTCGTTCTAGGGGACGCAGCGCTTCGCAGCAGCAGCCATTATTGTCTTCAACTTCTAACTTGCGAGCCTCTTGCGAGGAATTGCGTGAAGATATTTATTTTATTATTATTGCTATTTATTTTATTATTATTGCTATTTTATTATGATAAAAACACTTTCTTAACAGTAACGTTTTTGCTAGCGGTACGTTCGTGACGGCATGCAGGTTGCGGTTACGAAATAATCTATTTGGATACATTATTGTTATTGTGAATCGGTTACTCAGCGCCAGATCGGCATTTGGGCGTGGTAGCACCATTCCTCATTTTAACGACGTATTAACACCGTTTCTATTATTTTTTTGGTAACCCTCCCAGAGTTCGGACTGTGTGTGTCTATTGATAACTCTTAGTTTCATTTTGTTATAACATTACCATCAAGCCTATCTAACTTAGACGACCAGATAGCGTACTCGGTATTGACCCTGCCTTCGAACCTAAGTGTTGCAGGTTCAAACTCCGCTAGGAACAATCATTTATGTGATAATTATGAATGTTTGTAATCGAGTCATGGATGTTTATTTGTATATATGAATATTTGTATCTAAACATTTGTGTACATATTTAATTATATTCAACTGTTAGCTTATACACTAAGGCGACGAAAGTTTCACCACCTGTCACGTTGCTTCAAATAGACTTCAGAGAAAGTTGGGTCAAAACTACTTAATTGTCTAGACCACTGTCTACCCCAGTGGGAAAATGTGTATCTATTACCATTTAGCACTGCAAGAAGTAAATAATTATGGAACATTCTGAAAAACACGGGTTTAATGATAACGGGATGTTTATGGATGCAGATTGCTTAGGACCGTTCTTTGTGGCAATATTTAGAGGCCTCTATATGTATTGAAGAAAAAGTTACTGAACTTACAATATTATTTTTACTTTTATATATATTCATATCCTTATTTATTGTCATCTCGGAAGTTAATCCACGGATTTGGATAATATTTTAAATTTATAAAGTATCTTTTTTCGAAATTTAAATAGATATTTGTGACAATTATTAATTTAAAAATTTAATCTTTTGTACAAAAATCAAGAATCCTCATTTATGAGCAATTAATGAAATCGCTACTTTTTAACGCTATGCGTAGCTTGGATACCCAGGTACTGTTGAATTAAACGGGTGGTATATTCTTTCGCCATACCTAACCATTCACCTGGTATAGTCGTAAGAATAATACTAACCCCTCGTGACACGCCCGTACCAGTGGTTTTTTTAAACTTATGTACGTTAATTGCGTAATAAAAAACTTATATACGATTCGAAAAAGTGTCTTCGGTGGAAGGTGGGTAAAAAGGATTTAATTGTATAGACCTCTGTCTACCTCTTTATTGGTAATGGCGGGTAGATATAATTTTATAAAACTCCTTGTCTATTGGATCTTTTCTGTGTAAATTTATTTTTCATTTATTTAATCATTAATTTACAATTTATACATTAATTCAATAAAATCTATTATTTCAAATTAAAATTAATTAATTGAATAAGCATTATTTATGAATCGTGGCTATCTATAAAATTATAAATATATTTATAGGGAATTTTTTTCGTTAAAGAAGCAGTTATAAATTAACTAGGAAGGTTGTACCTCTTGGTGTGTCAAGGCTAACAGCTCGATTGTAGCGAAGTTAGGTTTAGAAACGTAAATCTTAAATATAAAATCAAGCAAAAAGTAAGAGATAAACCACTATGATTATGACAAAAAAACGGTGATAGACTCACCACCTATCGCAATGTCTCCAAAAATAGAAACTCCGTTGGAAAGTAAGGTAAAAAATGACCATCTACCCCAGTATTGCTAAATGTATAAAAAATACAATAATGTTTATAATATTAAATATTGCATTATGTGCATTTAGAAATCAGTATTTCTGAACTTTTGGAATCAGTGAATGAACTTTCCTTTCTTCCTATAGTTGCAACCAATAAGAAACTTTCTACAGTGGTAGAGCCGGGCATCAACTTTTGTTGTTGCATGAATGGGCCGGCTCGACCGGGGAAGTACCACGACCTCACAGAATACCGGCGTGAAGTAGAAGTCTTACAAACTTCTGCGTTTCGTCTGGTGAGTGCAGGTGACCGGTGCCCCACACACCCCCTCGCCCAATTCTGTGGGGGGGACTCTAATGGAGGCAACGCATCTGCTATGTCTCTGGTATTGCGGGTGTTCATGGGCGGCGTTAATCACTTACCATCACGTGAGCCACCTGCTCGTTTGCCTCCCTTTTCTATTAAAAAAAAACTCCGTACAAATACCTCAATTTCAAATAGAAAGGATAATGACCTCAAAACAAGACTGAAACTATGTAGGTCGATTTGCTTGTCATTTATCTTTAAACCTATCATGGTTACCGAACTTAAAAGGTATCCAGTTTCTGGTAATTCGGTACTCACTCTGCTAACTGAGGACGGTATTTAAGGCGAGGGACAAAGTCTTGCATTTACTGCAAGTAAATTTGACTACTGCTGAGTAGTTGAAGGAATATTTCTTGTGGTTTGTGATGGCAACTGCAAATCTTTGTAAAGGAATTCGAGTACATAGTAATGACTTTACAAAATACTCTTAAAAGTAGAGTCGAAAAGCCCATTTGTTCTGCAGCAAAGCTGAATGAAGAGGCCGGTTCGACAGGTCTAAAACCAAAGCCATTTAGAGTAAATGCAGGGTTGAAGTAAAGGCAGTCTTCGTTTCTGAGTTTTAGCCAATGCTACAAAAGGCCGATGCCCATGTTTTTCTTCTTATTTTGAATTCCTTAGAATTAATTTTTAAAATCTGTTATGCACATAACTACTTAACGGTCTGTAAAAGACTGCTGCAGAATCATCTTCTTATAAAGACTTTTTGCTTTATTTACCACGATCTGCAAACGAATTGGTAATTGCTGTTACCGGATGCTGTATGTTAATATTTTTTGGCATAGTTATCACGCCACGTGAAGAAGGAGGGTTGGAAATTGAAACACCAATACCACAAGCCAAATTGTATATTAGCCAGTTACTACTAGTTTTATTGCCAATGACTGACATCTAATCACCTGTACCATGCCAATTAGTAACAAATCCGTCTACTGGCACTGTTAAAACCCTGTATAAGAATCTGAAGTGATGAATTTACCATGAGTTTAAAATTAACAGACACCTTCCAGCAAAAACAAAGACAGTGTAATGTACGTAAAAATCGACTGGCTAAATCGACTAATCTGTACTTAAGCAGAGTGGTTCTTTATATCCTCCAATCTCGATATCCAATCTCCAGTTTCAATGGTCCATGACAGTTGCCCAGCATTGAATATTTGCGTCTCGATTTGACTTTGGGAGGATTTTACGCCGCTTGCACGTGTTCAATTTTTTGGACATTACCAATAAATATTTGAGCAACATAAACATCAGTAAAGTGAAATACGAGCCAATACCACATTTGGTGGTAAGTGAGTACTGCCGCCCATGGAACCTTCAAACTATTGCCAAAGAAAGTCAAAGCGCATACCTACTGTATGCGCTAAAATCTTCTTTGGCGCGCTTTCGCCCCTGAGGACCAAGGTGGAAAGCCTCATAACCCGGGACATATATACCCAGTCAGATCATAAGTATTGTCACACAGTAATAACTTTTCTTTTAGAATGCTGGCCACAAAAAAATTTATTAAATTCGAATTTTGAATTGTTCATGATAATAAAACTACATACTTTTTAGAATTTTACTCATTTTTAAATATGGAGTGGGTGCTTAAAGAAGACCTTGCTGCAGTTATTGCGTTGCATCGTTGCGGTTACGCGCCAATTCAAATTTTTGACATACTGAAAAATTTGAATATAACCAAAATATTCGTTTATCGTACCATCAAACGATACAATGAAGACTCTAGTGTAGATGACAGGTCAAGAAGTGGTCGCCCTCGGTCTGTTAGGACTCCAGCAGTGATAAAAGCTGTGAAGGCGCGAATTGAAAGAAATCCCAAACGTAAGCAGAAACTGTTGGCCCTTCAGATGGGCTTAAGCAGAACCACGGTGAAAATAGTGTTGAATGAAGACTTAGGGCTTCGGGCATATCGGAGAAAAACAGGACTTCGTTTGAATGCTCGTCTAATGGAGCTGAGACTGAAGAGATGCCGCGCTTTGTTGAAGCGGTACGCGGGAAAAAAATATCGGGAAATTCTTTTTTCGGATGAAAAATTTTTTACCGTAGAAGAGCGCTACAACAAACAAAATGATAAGGTGTAGGATAACACAGTAGTGAAGAAGCGAGCAACCGTATTCCGCGTGTCCAACGAGGTCATTTTCCTCCTCGCTCATGGTATGGTTGGGAGTTTCTTATTGGGGCTTAATAAAGGTTCATTTTTGTGAGAAAGGTGTAAAAACGAATGCAGTTGTGTATCAAAATACATTCCTGACGAACCTTGTGGAACCTGTTTCTCATACCATGTTCAATAACAGACACAGGGTATTCCAACAAGATTCGGCGCCAGCTCATAGAGCGAAGAGCACACAAGACTGGCTGGCGGCGCGTGAAATCGACTTCATCCGGCACGAAGACTGGCCCTCCTCCAGTCCAGATTTGAACCCATTAGATTACAAGATATGGCAACACTTGGAGGAAACTTCTTTCAGTTATTTTATATTAAACATGTGACAGAATTTATGACCTGACTAGGTATATAAAAAAGTTATATACAAGCCAATCTTAAATGACAAGATTTTAGAAAACTTGTATACAAGTTTTCTATGCCCTTGAGATTCGAACACTGTTAGTGCTGTTACTCTGCAATTTCGCGGTAGAAATAGGTAAAAGAGCTGTGACCGAGACAAGGAATCTACCACCTTTTGCTGTAAGAAATTTAAGTATCACAGTAGATAAAATATTAATATTATGTATCGATGTTTGCAAATAACAAAATACCACAGGAAATAATCCTACAATTGCACCAGGAAACCAAAAAGATTTACAAGAATGAAATACTAACAGGCAAAATGTACACCAAAAACAATAAAAACATAAACATAAGTATTGCATTTCATACTTATGCTGCATCGATACAGTCGGACGAGGATATTTATCTCTTACAGGGTTAATAAAATAAATTTAATTTTATATATTGTTTGGTTTTAATACGAACTTCCTCAGAATTTATTTTTTAATATACAAAAAAAAAATTTACGTATGTTACAATCGGTTCCAATAATTTTTTGGCAATCGTTTTTATCTACACTTTGGAGACAACGTAATACGAGCTTATGAATGACACATCAACATAATCAAAATTTGTTTTTTCACTTTTGTATATTCATTTGACACGTCCGTTGATTCCCGAATCAATTCTTACATAATTTCCATAAGGAGTGCTAATTGTCGGTGGTCCAGCAACCAACGGTTCATATCCTATGTTGACATGTTTTATTTCGGGTGAACTTTGTGAACTGTCTCTGTTCCAGGAGCCTGAAAAGTGTAATAAAAATGAATACAACACCATCTATTGTTGGATAAAAACATTACAATATATCGTCGATCGTTTCTTAAACAAATTAATAAATTTTAAGCAATAGAATTCCATTTTTATTATAGTTTCTGTGTTAGCCGTAAGATGGCAGTAAAAGAGTAATAATTCTTACTGAATGGAACGTGTTCTTCTGTTGTGCTGTGGCCCTGATGACCATTGTGTATGTGCAAATGGATTTCTTTCTGCGGTGACTGTGGTGGCTCCCAACCATTATTACCATGTTGCCCTTTATGACCAAATAAGGCGCCAATCTGAAATTAAAAGATTTTAGATCAGATTAAATATATATCTATAGAAGTCCTGCCATACTCTTCCAATTTATTTTTAATTCATCGTGCACGTTACAATATTGATTTCTTAATGATATTACCAAGAATATAATACAAAAAAGGCAAGTAGCTGGTGTATTTCTAGACCTCAGTTTAACCTTCAATAGATCGATTCAATTATCATAATTCAATAGATCACGATATCTTAAGATTTACATTTGAACACTGTTGAATAAGAAATCTAACATTTAAATTGGTGAAATCCTATTTTAACAATAAGCTACTTTGTGGAGGTTGCAGATATAAACATATATACCTCTAAAATCTGTAAGATAACACGAGGGGCGCCACAAAGCTCAATCTCAGATCCAATTTTAAGCTTGGCCTAATTTATTATTATAAGTGCCCCTGTTTCCTAACTAGCTATTAGATAAAAATAAATAAAGCTTTGACATATTTATTTATTTGTATTTTTCTATTGTATTAGATTAAAATTAAATTAAAAAAATCCACGTTTAATACTGTTAAAATTTTTTAGTAATATTGAGAATTTAAATATTATATCTTCATAAATGGCGTCATAAATGGAGAACGGGGAGTGCTCCGAGGAATTGTTCGGATTAATCCCAGCCGCTAAATTTCACCATCGTACCTTACGGCATAACCAAAGATTTCATCAACACCACCTTGATGCTTGGCATCCCGCCACAGTGCGATTTTCGCGGAATTTTGTGCCACGCACTTGCACTTTATGGAATGAGCTGCTGTCAGCGGTTTTTCCGAACCGATACGACTTAGAGACCTTCAAGAAAAGAGCCTATACCTATCTCAAAGGCCGGCAACGCATCTGCTATCCTCCGGTAGCTATGCTATATAATATCCTCCGGTATTGCAGATGTTCATGGGGGGCGGTAATCACTTACCATCACGTGTGCCACCTGCTCGTTTGCCTCCCTTTTTTATAAAAAAATGGAGAAACCGTACAAGTAACTAAAAGTAAAGTTTGTTTATTTTTTTTCGGCGCGAAGCCTGAATAAAACTCTATCGAAAACTCTATTAGCTAAGCAATTTTTTTCGGCGCGAAGCCTGAATCAAACTCTGTCGAAAACTCTATTAGCAAAGCATACTAATCGCTTGGCTCCTTGTATGACGAGCTTACAATGCATCAATTGAAATCGATAATATGCCACGGTCGAGTTCAAACAACGCTACAGCATCAAATTGTCGTGAAATAGTTATATGTATAACATTTTCATAACCCAAAAATGAGCTGTTCGCGCCATAGCGTACATTACACAATATAGAAGGAGAATAGAATAGAATCCAGCATAAGCCATTTCAAGAATCTCGCTGTTCTCACTCTTCCTTGTCTCTTAGTAATAGATGTTTTAAAATATCGTAAAACTTTCGAGACAGACATAGAAATGAAAGCAAGGGAAGCTACAAAAAAGAAGGATCTTAGTAAAAAAATAGAGCCAATACTCAATGTTTAATTTTTTTTTGTTGTCTTTTTAACATACTGCCAGTAGCTCTGAAGAAAAAACAATTAAATTAAAATATTAACATTTTCAAGTAAGTGTTAAGTTGTGTTTTGGCACAACATATCCCTTGGGGAAAATGTTGCTTTTCCAAAATATTATAAATTTATCCAGACTCGAATCAGGTTACTTGAGTTCGATCCCCAGGAGGAAAGCTCATACCAATGAGGTTTATCGAAACGTATGTATGTTATGTTTCCTTGGCTTGGTTACTAAGACGGGAACGGACTGGCTGACGACGGACATGTCACGTTGTCCCAAACAAGGACTGCCTTATATACACTTCAGTCGTTTCGACCCAACAAAACGACTGAAGTGTCTAATTTTGGACTTTACCAATATTGGGAAATACGTCAAGATGCGTGATTCAATAAAGAATTCTAAGGTGTATTTTCTATTCTACTATTAAAGGCTGCGGTATATTGGTGGTATTACTAACGGTTAGATTGGTATTTTCCTTATTTACTTATATTAAGGATATTCTGACAAAAAACTAGTCTAATAATAACTATAAATTAACTAGAACGGGTTCCACGCCCAAAAACACCACTACTAATCATTAATACCTGCTTTGCTAAGAATTTTATGAGTATTTATTAAGCCATTTAAAATCGTTAAGTAATTAATTAACGTTAAGTTATTAATTAAAATAGTAGTAGTTTAATAGTTAAAGAAATATCATAAGAAATGATTATGTGGATCTACAATGTATCTGGTGGTCTGAGTGTCGCATACACTCCTCGAGCTGACCGCAAAATATAATTTGATAATGCTTTGACGGTTCGGATACGTCTAACGAATGTTGAAGAAAATATGCAGTGAGAAAGTAAATAATAAAGAGGACGATAGCTAGGCCGAGACTCACTTTAGAAGAATACGTAAACGAAATTCTTGAAGATAGGAAAATCCAGGGTACTTTGTTACCCCGAATTACGTATACGAAGAAAGCGATAAAACTAACAATACGAAAGAGATATCGAAGAACCGTTACGGTGGGCGATGTTGTTCTTCCGATAGATACGTACTCAGGCGTACTAACGCAGATAGAATTGTAGTTAACATCTTGTACAAATATAAAAAGATGTATCAGCGACGTGATGCTTCATTAAGTAAAAAACCACACCTACAACTACAACGTAAAGTAGTTACAAAGTATCTAGAAGCCCGCAATTATAATGGCATTCTAAAATTTATTAAAAATTTTAATCTTCTACCGCTCTACAATAAATGCCTTTTTTAAAAATATTAATTGATACCAAATGTATTCGGAAAAAGATCGATACTGATACTACACACAAACACATTACAAAATACTTTGCGTCCTTATTTGACCCTAGAAAGCAGCTTTCACTCATCCGACACATGTGACGAAACTGATGTCACAATAAAGAAGACAGTTTACTTTAAAAGATTTCTTTTTTATACAAACAGTTTAAACTAGCATATTTCTGACATTAGAAAGGGATTAGATTAGACGAGAAGATTAGACCAGTTATTGAAGTTACAAGTTTTATTCGAGTTATAATTAAGATAGTACGGATAAATAAGGTAGGGCCCATGCACTTATAGCATGGGGTAAAAACAGAGGTCATACATATTAATTTTCATTAATATTGTGATTCATAAGGAAGGTTTAAATTCGTTGATTAGCTGATTGATTACTTGATTTTTTGTAAATTACCTGAAATGTGACCAAGGAATGTACTTCCAGTATGAAAATGAGTTGTTGGAATACAAAAACAAGTAATAGTTTAAAAAAACTAAAAAAACACGCTTTTTATAGAAAACCGATTTAAAAAATAGATTTTATTATAATGTAAATTAATTTAAAATATATTATTATAAATTTAAATTAAGAATGGCGTTAAAAATTTCAATAAATATAAATTAATAATAGCGTGAATAATATAATAATAAATAAAATTTATTTTCTATTTTTTAGTCCGTGTTTTTTAGTTTTTTTTTAAACTATTATTTATTTGTCACTTTTTAGTTTGTTTATCAAATTAGTGTATTGTCATCGGTCCTCTATAAATCTACAAAGTTTGAACGAAATCTGTCCTTTTAAAGTGGGTCAAAATCGCGCCCAAAGAAGTCGGTTACAAACATACAAACATACAGGTGAAGCTAATAAAAGCGTGTTAATAAATAAGTCACTGTCAATTTATCTGTTTGCTCGGATGTAACTCTTTTTAACTTCATGACTGTATTCCCAACACCACTTTTTTTATAGAAAAGGGAGGCAAACGAGCAGGTGGCTCATATGATGGTAAGTGATTACCGCCGCCCATGAACACCCGCAATACCAGAGGCATAGCAGATGCGTTGCCGGCCTTAGAGCCCCCCCCCTCAGAATTGGGGGAGGGGGTGTGTGGGCCTCGACCACGACCCCATTTCTCGTCACATTTCTCCGGAGTAAGATTCGATAAACTCCGGAGTAAGCTACGAGCCTCAATGTGCTCAAACTATACTTCTTATACGTATTTATATCATCCAACCACTTAGCCGAGAGGTTGGATGATATGAATTCACCTAACCACTAAGCTGTACTACCCAATACTTGATTACCTGTAAAAACTCGAATATATCCTACGTATAGGTCTCTCCCATAGGAAGTATGTGCACTAATATTAAAAACTTGAATCTGGCAGTTTGTTTTGCCTATTTGATTACTTATAGCATTTATCATGCCGTTCTAGCTCAAAGGATTTAAGAGGAATTCAGAATGGCATATACGAGTAGCATAAAACCTTGTATTTACTCATAAGCCTTGTTTTATTCAAAACATTGGTTGTTCTAGTAAACTCTCAAACGGCGAGTGAAACCGAAGTAATTTTATAATTATGTGGTGCAAATACAGAATACAAAACAGTAATTTTAATTGACAGTACCTTAGCAGCGCCGGCTACAAGCAGCAGCTTCAGAATAATAAGGGTGACACCCAGGGTCTTGATGCCGACGAGAGCAGCCACCACCGCCCAGGTAGCCGCTGCGCCCATCTGGAATACCAGCGGGATAAGCGCCTGTGCCATTTTCTTGAATGGCCTTCCGAACGTCCTGCCTGAAATTAGGTATAAGAGGCATTTAATAAATATGTAAATAAATAAATAAATAAATATCTTCACGCAATTCGCAATACAGGGGTAGACAGAGGTCTAGTCTAGACAATTAAGTCCCTTCGACCCACCTTCCACTGAAGATATTTTCGGGACAACGTGACAGGTGGGGACGTCGCCGTCTTTATGTCCAAGCCAACGATTTAATTCGTACATAAGTTTTTGAAAAACCCATTGGTACGAGCCTGCCACCTGGGGATGGAACTCGGGTCTCTCGTATCGAACTTCCGACCCAACCATTCGGCTATCGTGACTTCTAATAAATATGTAACATTTATATTACATTCGCTAGGTAATCTAGGCACCAATATTTTGACCTTTCAATCTACATTTCACCTAAAGATATTTAGATCTATGTATAACACGCGTGAGGCTGTAGAAAGGAATTTTTAAAATAACACCTGTTTATTCTCAGAAGGTAGATAGTGACCGTGAGTATCAGCAAGGATCTCTAACTACTTTGTATCTTAAAAATAATTAATAGTTCCTGCGAAAGCGAATCGGTAGATAGATGAGGTTTTGCGATGTTTCAAAATTGTCATACTTTCGAATCCAAATATGAACCCTATACAGAGGATCCTAGAAGAGAAGCGCAGCTTTAGGAAAAAGAAATAATCTTCAAAGATTTCAGGCAGAGAGCGCTGTGTGTTTGTTATCTATTTCTTTACATTTAATGGAGACCCACATTTATATCATAAATCAAAACAATAATAAAATGTATGTGGACTAAGAACATTGACAACGAGATATAATTTGCAACAAGGACTGTAAAAATTGTGTGTTCTAGGCGGACGTATCGCCGTGGAACATTGAGAGTTATCTTTCAATGTGAAAACGTAGGTAATAAACTTAAATGCAATAAAATTGACGCTAATTTCATAATCAAAATATTGTTTTCATTTTAATTATGTAATTAGCGTCAATTTTATTGCATTTAAATTTAAAATATTGTTTTTATTTTAATTATGTAATTAGCGTCAATTTTATTGCATTTAAGTTTATTACCTTCTTTTTCACATTGAAAGATAACTCTCAATGTAGTTCCACGGCGATACGTCCGCCTGGAACACACAATTTTTACAGTCCTTGTCGCAAATTATATTTTAATATAATAAAATAAAAACAAATACAAATCACCTTCAAGACGTTAGCGGATAACCTTTTTGAAAAACGAACGAAGTAAGTGCTAACATTTATAGTTTATGTTCCAGATACCGAAACAGGACATTTTCATAACATCGAATTTAAAAAAAGCGGACAATCTACTTTTACATTAAGAAATGTCTACCAAAGTCATTGAAAATATTGGCTTTGGCCCTGCAGGCTGACACAACACAACCTTGAAATGTACACTGACCAAAAAATCTTGAGGCCTTAACTGATTTTATAGTTGTTGTTATTGTTGTTGGCTAAAAAGCCGTAACAGCGTCGGCAGCAGCTCTATTCTACTTCACTGCCTACCGCGCCTATTCAAAAGAAAAGTATATGATACATAATTCTCGTTTGAATATCTTTACTTGATTTGTGTGGGGTGTCCAGTTCTCAGTGTTTAAACTCATAATAGCCTATAAAAATCAACTTAAAGCCATAAGCCTCTCACATAAACAGCATTAGCCATAATCTCCATGCTTGGCAAGCCTATTGGCGATCGCATTCACAGACATCTCATACTTTAGTCACTTGTCTACGTCATTTTGACCTAGTATTAGAATGAAATAGCTATCCCATTATCTGTCAGTTACCATTGCAGCACAGTTTATAACTGCATTTTCTAAAAATCTATTTATTTGTGTATAAAAACTATAAGTCACTCATTCATCATCGTTATAACAGCCTATCATAATTCCACTGCTGATCACTCCACCAAATAATGCCACTTAGAACGGTCTTAATCATCATCATACACTAACTATTCACAAAATCTCTAAAGCTGATCAATGAATGTAAAATGTTACACCGAGTTCGATGAGTTCTTATTACAGCTAAAACTTTTAGTAAACTCTCTCAATAAAGGGAGATGAGAGTTTTTGTGGAACTATTTTCAAAACTTAGAAGTACAAAAAATATAATAAAGGTCTGTTTTAACAATTTTCGAATAACATCAAGCATATTTAATGGGGTTCAAGGGTGGAGGGGGTTCAAGGGTGGATGACGCGCAATACAGACTCTGGGTCAAGAAAAGTCACTTAGCCTCTCTCCACCAACTCCACTCCCTGCCTACCCGCGGTGAACCCTGTTACTTCGAGCAACCTACCATCGAGATTGCGGTAACCAACCCCTTTGGAGATGTAGGTCGACAAGCAGCATGGGAGAAGGGGGTCCGGATCATACAGTCACTCAGTCCGGATATCGTGCGTTGGCAGCAGGGCACTACGATTACACATGCCATCACTACGGTGCAGAAGGCAACGGGAAACCACTGCACTATATTCCCTAGAAGTTAGCTTTATGGAAAAGTCAGATATAGCCACGGCCCCGAGTGCCCAGCGTCTCTTAAATGGGACAGGGGTGCTAAGAATCCCCGGGCGGAAAACACTAAGAATAGGAACTTGGAACGTGAGAAGTCTAAAACAAGATGATAAAACTCCCCAACGTTGTAAAGGAAATAAAACGCCTGCGGGTGGACATTCTTGGAATCAGCGACACTAAGTGGCCAGGACAAGGCAAGCACTTCACACCAGATGACCATGTTCTCTACTACTCAGGAAGCGACCAACCAACAGAAAGATATGGTGTGGGAATTATTCTTGCAAAGGAAATGTCTATAGCGGTTACAAACTTCATTCCTTTGTCCAACCGAGCAATGCTAATCAGACAAGAGGCCAAACCATATAACATCAATATCATACAACTGTATGCACCCACTGGAGACAAACCTGCAACTGAAATAGAAGAACTGTGCAAAGATGTTGACACCCTATTGAAAACCACCAAAAAACACGAGGTGGTTATCGCTATGGGAGACATGAACGCAAAGGTGGGTTCGACCACTGTTCCTGGTGTTGCTGGTGCTTATGGACTTGGCATCCGAAATGACAGGGGTGATATGTTGGTAGAATTTTGTCAAAATAGCGAGCTTGTAATTACTAACACCTGCTTCAAACTACCACCACGCCGTTTATACACATGGACATCACCAATGCACACAGCAGATCATATTGTGAGGAATCAGATAGATTACGTGATGATTAATAAACGGTACCGCAACTGCGTCAAGAAAGCACAAACTTACCCTGGAGCGGACATAAGATCAGACCACAACCCAGTGGTGGTGGACTTGAAATGCAGACTTAAGAAGGTACAGCCAAAAAGACTGGATAGAAGTTCAAATGTGCGCAAACTTGCTGAGCCCGATACGCGAATCAAGGTGTACAATGCTATTAACCAATGGGGCACCGATCATCGCACCAGGGCTGATACTCCCGATCTCGACACATGGACCAGTCTCAAGGAAAACGTGTATGATATCTGCAACAAATATCTACAACCACCGCCACTGGTTAAGAAGCAGGATTGGATGACGGACACAATCCTTCAATTAATGGAAGAGCGACGACTGTACAAGAGCACAAACCCAGACAGGTACAAACAGATCGATGACACCATTCAATTAGAGATAGCGAAAGCTAGGAACACCTATTACGATAATAAATGCGCACATTTGGAAGATCTCTTTCGCAAGCATGACAGTTTTAATGCGCATAAACACATTAATGAAATGGTAGGTCAAAAACGTAAAGTCAACAGTACCTTGGTCGATGACGGAGGGTATCTGATCCTGGATATCGATGATAAATAGAAACAGTGGTGTGGGTACGTCTCGGATATGTTTGCTGACAATGCCCAGTGGAAACGAAGGTCCTCCCATTTTAAAATCTGAGGTTTTACGCGCCTTGAAGGCTGCTAAAACAGGTAAATCGCCGGGACCCGATAACATACCCATTGAAATTCTCAAGCTACTGGAAGAGTATCAACTTGACGTACTGACAGAGCTCTTCAATTACATCTATGATACCGGTAACATCCCAATCGATTGGTTAAAGTCTATGTTCATCACAATACCCAAAAAACAAAATGCCAGGATATGTGAAGAGTACCGTATGATTAGCTTAATGAGCCACGTTCTCAAAATGTTCTTGAACATCATACAGAACAGAATAAGACCGAAATGTGACGAACAACTAGGTGACAGTCAATTCGGATTTCGCTCGGGGATCGGTACTCGTGAAGCTGTTTTTGCCCTCAACGTTCTTGTACAGAAATGCATGGACATGCAAACCGACGTACTGTTGTGCTTCATAGATTACGAAAAAGCATTCGATCGAGTCAAGCACCAACATCTTCTGCGTCTATTAACGGATATAGGACTCGATGACAAGTACGTCAAGATCATCCGTAATCTGTACGAGAACCAAGCAGCAACTGTCAGAGTTGAAAATGAGGAGACCGAGGAAATCAAGATCTGTCGTGGAGTTCGACAAGGCTGTGTGATGTCTCCGCTGCTCTTCAATATTTATTCCTAGGCAGTGATGTCTGGGGCTCTTGAAGGTCTGGAGGCCGGAGTAAAAATCAACGGAACGGTCGTAAATAACTTACGGTACGCCGACGGCACTGTTCTGATTGCATCTTCTGAACATGACCTCCAAACCATCGTAAATAAGGTCAACGAGTGCAGCGAGAAAGCCGGTCTGTCAATGAACATTAGCAAGACCAAGTTTATGGTAGTTTCTAGAAACCCAGACTTACATCCTAGCATATCGGTGTCAGGGAAGCAGCTTGAGCGGGTACGGCAGTACAAGTACCTCTGTGCTTGGGTAAATGAAGCATGGGATCCCGACCAGGAAATTAAGACCCGGATAGAAATTGCCCGAGCCGCTTTTAACAAAATGAGGAAAGTTCTGTGCTGTCGTAAACTTCACATTAAGCTCCGAGTCAGGTTACTGTTGTGCTACATATGGCCTGTCGTCATGTACTTTACGACGCCTGCAGGCATTAGAAATGTGGTGCTATCGTCGTATGCTGCGCATAGGCTGGACCCAAAAAGTCAGGAATGAAACCGTCCTCCAGCGCGTTCAAATGCCCCGAAAACTATTGCAGACCGTCAAAAAACGTAAAATGGATTATCTTGGTCACGTGCTCCGACACGATAGATACTCACTACTACAATTAATTATGATGGGCAAGAAAGAGGGGAAGAGGCGCGCTGGACGCAAAAGAAAATCGTGGCTGCGAAACATCAGGGAGTGGACCGGCATTACTTCAGTCGAAGAACTGTTCCGACTCGCGGTTGATAAGACAGAGTACAAAAAGCTGACGGCCAACCTTCAGGATTGAAGAGGCACTTGAATGTATGACAACTTAGACGACAACTTCCGTGGATGAGTGATGAAGACATCGGTTTTCACGGTGTCGCCTGCTTTGTTCCCGGTTCGATTCAAGGATCATATATTATATTCTATCCGGGTGCTTTCTGCAAAGTAGTTGTTTCCGATTCCATAACACAAGTGCTTTCGCTACCAACTTCGGGATATGTATATCCCCTATATCTATATCAATGTAAATATTGGATTTGATATTTACTTTTGATTTGATTGGTAAGAACTACCTATTTGTTTAGCAAAGTTATTTATAATAGCACGCTAATTCGCAGACGCAAAGCCATTTTTTCAATGCTTAGAATTTTTTTGGCTTTAAATACATGTAATTGTATTAATATAATAAATATGAATACTTAAATGTTTAAATATTTGCAAATTTACCCAATTACGGAACGGGTTTAAATTAATTTGGTGCAAAATTAGTCTATAACCTAGATTTATACAGAAACGAGATTTTTATCTTTCTTTTCTAATTCTGTTTTATGTAAAATGATATCTATATAAATAAATAAATATCTTCACGCAATTCCCAATACAGGGGTAGACAGAGGTCAAGTCTAGCCAATTAAGTCCCTTTGACCTACCTTCCACCGAAGATATTTTCGGGACAACGTGACAGGTGGTGAGCCCATCGCCGCCTTTATGTCCAAGCCAACGATGAAATTCGTACATAAGTTTTTTGAAAAACTCATTGGTACTGCCACCTGGGGATCGAACTCGGGTCTCTCGACTCGAAATTCCGACCACCCAACAACTCGGCTATCGTGACTATCTAAAGATATCTAAAGCATGATATCTAAAGCATGATTTAACTTTCGCTTAACGGTTTTTAATTTGTAGTATTATAGATTTGGAGAGGAACACAAACCGCTTTTTACGGCTAAAATTTAAAGAAAATTTCGAAATATGTATAACGCGGGCGAAGTCGAGAGCAGAAACTAGTAAAACTATAAATGCAAACATTTAAAAATTTATTATACTGAATAAGAATAATTTTATATATGCGTGGCGCTACCGCAGTTTGACATTATTGCTCATGCATAAAGACATTTTATTTGTTGTCTAATATTATTTTATTTTATTATAGAGTCACGATAGCCGTGTGGTTGGATGGTCGGAATTTCGAGTCAAGAGACCCGAGTTCGATCCCCAGGTGGCAGGCTCGTACCCATGGGTTTTTCAAAAACTTATGTACGAATCATATCGTTGGCTTGGACATAACGAAGGCGACGGGCTCACCACCTGTGACGTTGTCCCGAAAATATCTTCGGTGGAAGGAACTTAATTATAGAGACTAGAACTCTGTCTACCCCTGTTGGGAATTGTGTGAAGATATTTATATTTATATTATTATTTTTATTTATTTATATTACATAAAGTGGCGAACGGGTCAGCAGTTCACTGATGAAAAATAATTACCGATGTACATGAAGCAGACAGATCTCACCGGATGAAAGGCAAAATTACCATAATATAATGCCTGTACTTTATTTCTATTTATTTAGGTTCAGAAAAAAAAATTAAGAACAGAAGGTAGAATTCATTGTACTACAAATCCAATTAGTTTTATTGTTACAATTATATTTTTCAATACTAATAGCATTATTTAGTAAAACTTTAAGGCGATATTCCGCAAGATAACCACATTAATAGTGCTAGATGTGCTAGACTGCGATTACCAAGGCATTAGCCGAATTCGGCTACATAGTTAAACTCTTCTTATAGAAGCTTATTTCCTTCAATGAACTATTAACAGACTCTTAAGGTATAGTTAAGAGAAGTGCCTGAACCCGGTATATGGGCGATTAGAGATTGGATTCTGCCGCATTGTCATGTTTATATGCATTAGATTTACTACTTTGTCACCCGGAAGTCAATTACGTATGAGATAAACAAATATAAATTTCAATGAACTTTAAACTCTTGACTATGTATTTACGAGTAAATACGTTTACCACTAAGTCGCGTTCATTACATTCTAACCTAACACGTTAATCGCCGCTTTTCTATAATTACAGTCACGAAAGAAACGATATCAAACGATTTAAGAATTGGTTAATTTTTTCCAACAATAATTTTGAAAATCTTTTAATGTGATATTTATGTGATACTACATAAGAATGTAACCTCAATGACATGTGAAATCTTATCCGAGTTTGGCGGTCGTTACCGCTAGTCGGTCCACTTCCTAAGTTTTTTTTTGCGAGAGGCAATCAAACACGTGCTATCCGGGTGCAAACGCCCGAAGATAATATAGAGAAAGTTCTAAGAAACATAATATTATTGTAATTTAAAACGTGACAGATTCTTAAGTTAAATTTTATATATGTATAATCTTCTTTCATCAGAAGTCCACTTTAGACCATCGACTTCCACCAAAGACTTCCTCAAAACAGCTCGAGTATCAGCTGCATCTATCTACTCCGCGCAATATTGTGCCGGTTATCACTCCAGAAATAAGAAGAGCTTGCCACTCGAAAACCATTCTTCACAAACGGTTTTCAGTTTTACGAACTATGCGGCCGGTCCAATGGTACTTCGTAGTGAATTCTTTGGTTTGTGTCTTTGAGTTCGTATATATATTGTCGCGAAGGCCTGGTTCATTAGCTTCTACTTATATCATGCATAGTCCCTGACGGGTAGCTAGAGAGTACAGATCACCAATTGTCACGATCCTACATACCTCTTTCGCTTCTTTCAAATTCATCATGTCCTTCATACACGCATGTCAAGGAGGACTTAATGGCTTAGACCTCTGTCTACCCCAGTATTAAAATGGCGTGAAGTATTTTTTTTATTTGTTTACAAACAAATTTCTATTCAAATTTCTTCATTCATAATAAGATTTGTTAACCTGTTAGATGTGTTCGTGTGGACATATTAACCAAACATTAGTCATTGACGATTGAAGCAGTCATAAAGTCTGTCACATGTTTAAACTAAAATAATTAAAACAAGTTTATTCATTATGTAACTATTTATATACCAAAATGAACTTAACAAAACATAGATTCTTATGACACTAATGTTTATTCAAAATGACCTCCGTGATTTTGAACAGGCCTTCAATCTGTGCGGCCAGTCGTCTATCGCAGCACGAACGAGGTCCATGTCAATGCCTGAATCAAGGATGTCTTGAGTGACTCCAAATGGGGATGAGGCTTTGAGCACGCCTTTTCCTCCAAGTGTTGCCATGTCTTGTAATCTAACGGATTCAAATCTGGACTGGAGGAGGGCCAGTCTTCGCTCTATGAGCTGGCGCCGAATCTTGTTGGAATACCCAGTGCCTGTTATTGAACATGGTATGAGAAACAGGTTCCACAAGGTTCGTCAGGAATGTATTTTGATACATAACTGAATTCGTTTTTACACCTTTCTCGCAAAAACTCGTAACAGAGGTATTAAGCCCCAATAAGAAACTCCCAACCATACCATGAGCGAGGATGGAAAATGACCTCGTTGGACACGCGGAATACGGTTGCTCGCTTCTTCACTACTGTGTTATCCTACACCTTATCATTTTGTTTGTTGTAGCTCTCTTCTACGGTAAAAAATTTTTCATCCGAAAAAAGAAATTCCCGATATTTTTTCACGCGTACCGCTTAAACAAAGCGCGGCATCTCTTCAGTCTCAGGTGCATTAGGCGAGCATTCAAACAATGTTTTTCTTCGATATGCCCGAAGCCCTAAGTCTTCATTTAACACTCTTTTCACCGTGGTTCTGCTTAACACCATCTGAAGAGCCAACAGTTTCTGCTTACGTTTGGGATTTCTTTGAATTCGAGCTTTCACAGCTTTTATCACTGCTGGAGTCCTAACAGACCGAGGGCGACCATTCATCTTGACCTATTCTTGACCTGTCATCTACACTAGAGTCTTCATTGTATCGTTTGATGGTACGATAAACGAATCTTTTGGTTATATTAAAATTTTTCAGTATGTCAAAAACTTGAATTGGCGCGTAACCGCAACGATGCAACGCAATAACTGCAACACTTAAATCTTTAAGCGTCCACTCCATATTTAAAAATGAGTAAAATTCTAAAAAGTATGTAGTTTTATTTTCATGAACAATTCGAAATTCGAATTCAATAAACTTTTGGGGCCAGCATTCTAAAAGAAAAGTTATTACTGTGTGACAATACTTATGACCTGACTGTGTATAAGCAGAAACTACCAGTAGAACACTTGTTTAATTCTTAGATGCTTTTAACACAGTATATGACGACATTCTTATATCTACCTATATCAAGAATGTCACCTCAAATGTCATCCACAGCTTTGGGATGGTTTTCATCTTATCTTCGCTGCCGGCAGCAGTCTGTGGGATAGTACTCATTTGCTTCTACTGACATATACGAGTCATCTCGCGTGCTTCAAGGCAGTTTAGTATCAACAACTATATTTTAATTATAAAATCGATTATTCAGTTGTAAATTTTTCGTACCTTCTCTGCGATCTGCAACTCTATATACAATCAGGCGTAAATGAACTTAGTAATGGTGTCAGCAGTCGAAATCGCAATCTCGAATATGTTACAAATTGGTCTTATATGTATTACATTACAGATAATCCTTCTAACTACCTTACTACCGTGTGGTAACGGTGTAAGAATATTGTCACTCCCTTTCTTTCCGTGGGTGTCGTAAGAGGTGACTGAGGGAAACAAACTTGAGGGCAACAGCGTCATGGCAACCGATAGATGGCGGTATAACTATCTCTAAAAATATCAGACCGAAGATGGGCAGCAGCGTTTGAGGTGCGAGTCATCTGGTACTGCGATCGTCAATCCGCTTGCCAGGCATGGCGATTATGGCAAGTACTCCCTATGGGCCCTAGAGGCCTCTGTACTACAGTGAACTTTGACAGGCCGTTATGTATGTATGTACGTAATCCTGCTAAATGCAAAATTATGATCGTGGATACTACAAGGATGCAGGTCCATAAAAATCTTGACTTGCACATGGACAGCATGAATGGGGTTATTCAGGCTAATAAGACAAATCGAAAAGTCAATGCCATTTCCTTTTTTTAACATATTCTCTTTTTTTTCAAATTTTTTTACCTTTCAAAACGAAGCTTATTTGTGAATACTCTTTATTGACCTTGTAGACGTGTACTATCACGTTTTCACACCAAAATTCTGCACAATAAATTGTAGCGCACATCGGTCTACGTTAAAATACGATCACATTTCTTATTAACGTTCTAAGCTTAAATGTTTCACCACATATTAAAGGCTTAGTGCCAGAGTTATTCTAGTATATTTTTCCACTTTAAGTATACCAGGAAGTCTTACGTCAGCATTAATTTTGAACATCTTCATTTTCCCTTGACCGGATATTTATTTATTTATTTATTTATAACTTTATTTGCACACATTATAAAAAATGTACAAAATGGCGGACTGAATGCCTGAAGGCATTCTCTAGTCTATACCTACCTCACTAGTCTATACCTTCCATTTATAGATATAATATGCTTTCATATGCATTTAGTGAAAAGCTCTTAATTTAGAATTATAAACAGACACTTAAATTTTATTTATATGTATAGATATAACATTACACTAAGAAGGATCGAAAAGCTTCCTTAATTTTTTTCATGCACGGTTATAAAACTTATGCGATAAAACTTACACATAGGTATTTATTTTGACTGTCAATAAATGTACTTGTTTTGAAGATATCTCTATTCATATTAACAAAAGCGACTGCTTGGAGGTAATAAAAATAGTTTGACGCTATTAACCAAAACTAACAAAAACATGTATGAAAACGTAAGTTATATTGATATTGCAATGCAAGAAGTACATATGTTGATTCTGTGTCAATTTAACGAGCGACCGGTAAAACCGGACGGCCTTATTTCATAACTATTTAATAAGTGTTTCTCGTATGATTTCTGTCACAAAATCGATGTTAGTTGGTGATTTTAACAAAATTAATCAAAATTTTGAATATTTTTTAATGTTGCATTTATATTATTTTAATTGAAAAAAATATATAGTCCTTTCTTTTAAATAAATTATAATTCAAAATATATAAAAAGAAACGCTTTTGTAACTAACTAATAGGTAAAAAATAGTTTTAAATTAGTGCTTTAACCAATAATCAGTCACGACAGCCTAATGGTGGGGTGATTGGAATTCGAGTCAAGAGACCCGAATTCGATCACCAGGTGGTAAGACCAAAGAGTTTTTTTAAATACTTATGTACGATTTATATTGTTGGCTTAGACATAAAGACGGCGACAGGCTCACCATTTGTCACGTTATCTCAAAAATGTATTTGATGACATGTAGTTCGAAATGACGTAAATGTCTGGACTTAAATGACTGGTAATAACTTTTGGGAATAGAGTGAAGATATAATTTTTTATTAACAACTGTCAATACAATATTTACGAATGACATATGTTAATTTTTTTTATAATTGTGATTATTTTCAACTTTTTGACAGCATGCACTAATCATGGATAGCAAAATTTCGCTTTTTATCACTAGATGGCACTTTCAACAATTTTAGTAATGGTATAAACTAATACGATAGACTATTTTAATTATTGACTTACCATCCGTCATTGATAAGTGTGCTAAGTTTCAAATTAATCTGAGAATTTAAAAGGAATGAATATCACATTAAAAGATTCAGATACATACCTACATACATACATACCAAGCTAATAGAAGCGGGTAAGTAAGAGCCATATTTTATTCTATCTTAAACTGTTATAAGTTTACGACTCTGATTTTTATTACTGTTATACAACTGTAATTTATAAGAAACCTCTTGGCCCCCTATCCAGCAACAGGATATATTTAGCTTAACTTACAGAGCACATTTTAAATTGGTTTACCTACGACTTTAAGCAAGTACCTAACTGTTATTATAATAAGAACTAATAAGTAACGATCTGACAAATATTTTTGATCGACTATTCACGTTAGCCGAGTGGTTGGATCATTTGAATTCGAAGCAAGAGACCCCCAGAGTACGAGCCTAAGCATCTAGGGAGAGTTCGATCCCCAGATGGTTAGGCTCGTGCCAATGGGTTTTATCGAAAACTTATTAACGATTTATATCGTTTTCTTGAACATAAATAAGACAGACTCATCACCTTTCACGTCGTCCCAAATAAATGACTTTGGTTGAAAGTAGGTCAATAGGACTAAAAATTGTATAGACCTCTGTCAACCCCTACAATGGGAATGGTCAACCACTTACCAATATGCTCCTTAAGGAGTAACGAATGTTTTGTTTCTGTATCGGTATCGGCGTAAGAGTCTGCCACCTTTTTCTTCTCATGAGTGTCGTTCTTAGGAAAAGGCCTTCAAAATCACAAAAGCTACAGACAGATGGCAGATGCAGCAGAAGTTATCGCCCTTGAAACATACCAGAACAAAATTAAGTAGTCACAAGTTCGAGGTGACTAAAACTACGATCGCAAATTCACTTGCCTAGCGTGGCGATTAGGATCTAAACAGACCGTTATGTAATACTATTGATTTGTATTGATAGTATATAGACATTTGCGAAAAGTCAGTAATGACTTCAATATTTGAAACAACCTTGCCGACGGCCTTGGCCAAACCTTAGCTAATTGTTATAATATTTTATAATATTTGTCATTCATGATCGCTTTACAACGTGTTTAGGAGACAATAAATCTCAACGCAAATAACCTTTTAGTCTGTTTATTTTAATATTTTTTTATATTTCGTATTTTTTGTTGCTTTATGGGGGAATCTTACCACACATTGAACATTAAAGTTTAATGTGCGTTTAAAGTTACCGACTGGTAATAATTGCTATGTAGTTATGTCATCTGTGTTTAAAACATGATTTCGGAGATGAATAAATTGGCAAGAACTTGAAAAAAACAGTGAAAACGAACTTGAAAAATAAATTAATTAGAACAATAAAAAAAATGAAGTGGTAATATAAATAGAACTAGTCCTCTATCTAATTTTGTGTAACCATAGCTCGTAAAAGTAATAACGTTATGCTGTTGTGCGACTTACCAAAACTAATGAATAATACGCACCAACCATGTCCTCGTGATAGGCTAACTAACTTTCTTTAATCTCTTGAACATCAATCTGACAAAAAAGGAATGATGCGAGTAGATAATATATGCGGAAAAACTACAATCTTTTAGGAATGCGATTTCGCCTCCAATTATCTTTTGGAAAGTCATAACGCGTTTAATATCACTAGGAACATTTAATGATTAAGGCGATTCGGAATTAATTGCGAACCTTTCTCTACTAGGATTTTAATGGTTTCACAAAATAGCGAATTAATTTTATCGTAACATATTCGTAAATTAAAATATTGCTTTAAATTATGAAAGTCAAGCTTGAATAAATTATTAATAAAATATTCTTATAAATCAGATGGCAGCCGGTAATATACATACCAGATAAAAAACTGCCTATCTCTATCTCCGGTCCTCGCACTCCTCGAAGCGCTCAACCCTGCTCTTTTGAAAATACAAATATGTGCATATACATGAGACATAATTTTAAAATCTAATTTTGTAACTGCAGTACCTCAAGAGACAGGTTCCAAAAATTTGGTTGTTGGAAAATAGTGACGTATTCGTCGACTTCGAACAATATAAATGATGAGAATGTACAACAAACATGTCCATTAGCTATGATAATTAAATGGTATTTTTAATTACACAACTTTCTATCAATATGCAAGTCCAAGGCGTAACGAATGAATCCAATAAGCTTACAATTTCTACAAGATTACAATTTCTACAAGATACAATTTCTACAAAAGACTTTGTACTCCGTGTCGACAAAATTTTAAGCTCAGTTACGTAATATTATAGTAAATATGATAATGTACTGATTGTTTTACATCTTGTTTTCATAACTATACTCTGCTCGCGACTTCGTACACGTTATTAAGTAATCCGGGATAAACAGCACCCTAAATCCTATCTGGACCCCTAAAACCGTTGAGCAAAACCATGTCTCTGATACGATATCATGTTAATCCTGTTTCACAGTGTGTGAAATCAGAAAAAAAAATACAAAATTGTTCAATGTTTTCGGTGCAGTAAGAAAGAACCTTACATCTAAACATAAAGTATAACGATTTTTATACTTTATTCAATAATTTTAATCCTTGACTAAACTGTACGTCTATTTATTTGTTTGTTTTGAGTTTTTTGTCAATTGCTATTATTATACAGCCTTTAAGTCCATAGCAAAAAGAATTAAAATCGACATACACGGGTTGGATTTAAAAACGCGATCTCCGCCGTACCGTAGTGACGCTTCATCATGAGTCACTGAGTTTCACTTGCATCAGTTAATTTTTTTTTAAATCTCTTTACTTTAAAATTTTAACTCCACAGCTGAAATTTGTTTTAATGGCAATATTTCTAATAGAGAAAATTCGCTTCAATCACCTTAAACACTAACGACAAACATCTCTCAAAATCATTTGAAACTGCTTAAGAAAGAGACAGGTGCCAGAATAGTCCCTTGTGTGACTCCAAGAATATTTCACGTTCGGATATTGTATTAAGTTCGATTTAACTTATGTTATTGTATAGTATATTTATATATAATAGAACATCTTTAAGCATCCGCAGCTGATTATTATTCATATTACACATATTTCTCTAAAGGTATACGAACCTGTGACCTTCAGATTCGTAGGCTGGGTCATTGCCGAATAGACCTACCGAGTCGACCAAATCAACTCCATTTCGAACCGATCCGGTATACATCGATCGGAAACAAATTGTTACGAAATCCACACGCTGCGGCATGCAATTGACCTCGATTTCTTGGCCGTCTTCAATTAGAACTAAACAATTAATAGATACTTTTATAAGACTTATTTTATTCTTATCAATATTCATTAAGGACAAATAAATATAAATAATATAAAAAAATATGGATAATATCACAAAAATGCTTTGATCCTGAAGTAAAAGTTTAAACACTTGGATAATGGAATCAGAAACAACGAAGGCAAGCTGGACCTGAGACAGTATAGAAAAAGCGATTTTATACATTGACCCGTTCGGGAATCGAATTCGAGATCTAAAAATTGTTACCTTGAAAACCTTTATTTATACTTTCATGAAGAGAAAGTTGAAGATGTTTGATTATGTTATAAATAAAGTTTGATGTGTATCAGCAGAAAATAATTAGGTTAATTTTACAGTCACGCAACCATTCAGATAAAATCATTATTATATTCTCTAAACATGCAACTTACACGAGACATAATAAGTAAAAGGTAAATTAGTGAATGTCTAGAAAAGTAAAAATTGTTGCTTTGATCTTTCTATGTTTGTCCGTGTGGTTACAGCGTAAGAATATACGAGTACTACTCATTTTCTTTTCTTGAGTGTGGTATGTGATAGAGGAGAGATTATTGCAAAGCCTTCCATAAAGTAGAGGCCAATGTTTTGCAGTAGATCTTTCCAGGAGGTTATTATGATTTACGGTTATTTGATTTTGAAGTATCGATAACCTAGTTAGTATGTTAACAATGACCCCGTCTTATAACCTCACTAGAGACAAATATTTGTACGATGAACGCTTGTACGCGAGTCATTGTCATTGGTGTTTATTTGTATAGATACCTAGGTCACCACTCTCCGCTTGGAGGCAATAGATGTCGTATTCTTTGAATAAATAACGATGTAATTATTTTTTAAAGGTAAACGAATTTTTTAGAGATATCACCTATGCATATAAGCTTGGAATTTAAAACATTGTATAAATACAATATATTCGCGCCATTACCAATACAGGGGTAGACAGAGGTTTCGACAATTAAGTCTCTTCGACTCACCTTCCAGCGAAGATATTTTGGGACAACGTGACGTGAGGTCGCCGTCTTTATATCCAAGCCAAGTAAATAAATCGTACATAGGTTTTTATATAGGTTTTAGAAAAAACTCATTGGTACGAGCCTGCCATCTGGGGATTGAACTCGGGTCTCTCGACTCGAATTCCGATCACCCAACTACACCACTATCGTGACTTTTGTATAAATAGGAAAAAGAAAAAGATACCCGATCATTGTTTCGAACGAAACGCATAGGCGTTTTAATTTCTTCCTACAAATGAGTTGAAGCGTCTTCGACCTCAGCAATACATATAAGGTAAGGCTGTTTGTACTAAATAGTATCGTGACATCTTAGTAGTAGTACATAAAGTTTTAAGGCATCTTACATCACGTCTTTTGTTTGGGGGCAAATGTACCGGCTTATGTATATCCTACTCAAACTACGCAATGCGTTTCATCGGACATAGTAATACAATGATGAACGTATATCTTTAAGTTTGCGAATGTATTTATTGACACTTCTCTCTTATATCTCATGAGCATTTAACCGATATAACTTATTCGAAAATTCTATCATTATTAGAATCATCATTACTATCATTAATACTGTCGTTTGTTATTCGGTTTCTTAAAATCACGCTCTAATAAACCCCAAGAAACCAGAAGAAATTGATTTTTTACTAAATAAAAAAAAATTAGGCAAAAGACATCCCAAAAAATTCATGTAGTATGTAGAGAAGAATATATGTACTTTTATTTCTAATGGAAGTCACGATAGCCGAGGTTGGGTGACCGGAATTCAAGTCAAGAGACCCGAGTTCGATCCCCAAGGCTCGTACCAATTGGTTTTTTACACTTACTTAAACGTCTTAACTTATTTAAACGTCTTCGGTGGGTCGAAAGAACTTAATTGTAACATGAATTGGTTTTTTATTTCTAATTGTTATTTATTAAAGAAAACGTCCAAGGAAAAATTCTTACACTTCATTGCAATGCCTTCCGACTGATTTAGAGATCTGAAATCTTCAGTGATCTTGAGTGGAGAAAGGGATAATCAAATTTCAAACAAAATCACCTAAACATTTTAGTATTACATTCAATGAGTGGCGAAGACACCGTTTTCCATGGTTTCGCCAGCTCTGAGGTCCCGGGTCCGATTCCCGGTCGGGTCAATGTAGTAAACTCTTTTTCTACATTTTATCGCGTCTGGTTATTTATGGTATCTTCGTTGTTTCTGATTCCATAACAAAAGTACTCAGAGCAATGTATGTGATGTTGTCCCTATGTATATTTATGTATGTATGTATGCATGCATGTATGTATACATATACAGGTTCCAGTTTTTAGACTCCAATAAAGAGTGCCATCTGCACCAATTTATATCTAGTCGTTATCACCACTAGCTCCACTCGTATCTAAAGATGGAGCTGAAGCAATATTGTAGGTACACTACTATTGTAAATATATGTAACCATCCAGACAACCTACAGAGGACAAAAAAGTATTTTTTACGTACCAATTGGATTTTCTGGCAAAAAATTATCTTCCTCGCTGATTGTGCTCTGTGCCGGATTATCAAAAAAATGTTCACTTTGGTTAACATCACGAAATTTTTCATTGCTACTTAAATTTACTTCACCATTAATTATATTAATTTTATTATTACTTTCTATGTCACTATCACTATTTACGTTTGCCGCGAAACCAGGTCGCAAATTTAAAAAGAAAAACAAACATGTAACAATCAAATAAATTTTAGTTTTTCTCATTTTATGAATTCGCAGAATATGAAAACACGGAATAAACCACTTTATAATTTCTTTTAAATCCATCATTTTAGCGTAGTAAATTAAATGTTTTATACTTCGTTTATTATTAAAGAAACATTAGCTTGGCTGCAGTAGAATAACGTCATTTCGCGCCAAACGCTACATCAAAACTGGTGGCGGTATAATGGCCGCCGTGCCATTTCTTCTTTCACTCAGCAATCGCCGGTGTCTGGTCTCGAAAAAACTTTCGCTTTTCATTGATATTCGAGTAACGCTTAAGCGCACTTCAAAGTTATTCAGGTAAAGACGAACAACTGTCAGTACGTCGGTAGCGATTTTGCTAAACAATATAAGTAATTTAAAACACCAAAAAATTGGAAAGTCTTACCTTTTAATGTATATGAAGGCATAGAATCTGTATTCTGAGTTGAAAGCTCAGTTTTTAAGTTATGTAAATTAACCTTCATTTATCCATGAATGTTAGTTTTACACTATTTACATATTTTAAGAAAATAACACCTCCATTAACATCATGATCTCTAAAGATTTGTGAAAAGTTAGGGACTATTGTAAACGTGAACTATTCTGGTTAATCATGCAGTTTAACAGTTTTTTCGAAAAAATTTGGATTGGCTTACTTGTGGTAATCACAAATGACATTCAATGGGGAATAATGTTGATGATGATGCAAATATCAAATTATGTCTGTCGGTCCTAAAGCTAAAAAACTGCACAGTTATCTTATTCAAATGTTCACTTTTTGACCACTTTATTACTTTTACAACATTTAAGTTGCTTAGGTAACTTGAGTCGTCATTAAATTGGGTCAGAATGACTCCAAAAAAATCGAATAGCTTTAAGAACGTCCTCACATTTTTCCTGGAATTTCCAATAGGGAGCATTCATGCGTTGCATGATAAAGTAAATCATTAAGACTTTCTATGCATTCATCCATAACAACTGTTGCCTCAATTGAAAAACGCAGCCGTGACTGCTTTCCCAATAAATTAATCCAAAAATATCAGATCTAGAGTTTCCTTTCGTCCTTGAGCTATTAACTCGGATGTTAATAGCAGTTCATGTTAACTGTTAATGATGTCGTGTGAAGTAATGATGTCATAAACTTATCTATTTAGGATTAACTTATCCTAATTTAATCAACAATCAAGGTATCCATGGATATATCCTGTTACAGTAGCTTTTTTTCCGCTAAATAACAGAGCATTTGTGGTTATACGTGTCCAGTTGGAGAGGTATAGAGAAGCAATAATCTAGATTTTTAGTAGTCATAAGATATTTTTAACCCCTTTCGATTACACTTGCATTGATGGTTCGATTGGATACCGGCTGATCTGCAATCTTGTTGTGCATACCACTAGAACGATGTTTTTAACCAAAATTCCTTAACTCCATTAGTTAAGGAATTTTGGTTAAAAACATCGCTTTATTCGTAATTAACGAAATTGTTGTAATAAAATAAATCGCCTAATTAAAAGGCAACCGCACATCCAGTCCTGGTTGTGATCACTCCTACCCGAAAACCAACAAAGCAGAGTCAGAGTATATGAGTTAAGATCGAAATTATGCATTTCTACAGAGGAGATTCTTACAAAATATATGATGCCCTGACCAAGATTTTGCTCAGTTCCACAAGGGCAAAACCGTGGGGTGAACACTAGTAAATTAATACTATAATAATATAAGTTTATTCGCTAATAAAAGTATATACGTGTTTGTTTGCACTTTTATTAAGGAATTGGATATAATATTATCAGCCTATCAATCTAAATAAACCGTAAAAGTGTGACGTCACAAGTTTATTAAAGTTCTTGGCATGCCCATCTCACCACAACGGTGGATCCGCCAAAAGTGTGTCAAAAGTGTTACAAGTATTTTTTATTATCGTGCTCGGCTTTTCCTACTAATAAAGAAAGTAACTGAGAAACCAGATATTAATCACAGCGTTATAATTTTTAAGCGCAATAGGATACTCACAGAGAAACGAATACTTCCAGATATAAGTTTCACAGATTTATTTATTTATTCTTTAATGAACCTCAAAAACAGTAAAAGAACTTAAGGCGGACTTAATGCTAAAACAAGTCTCTGGCAGTCAACCTTAAGGTAGTGGGAAAACATTGAAGGCGGTTACAAAGAAAAGTCTGAGATAAGTAAATAAAATAAATAAATAAATATCTTCACGCAATTCCCAATACAGGCGTAGACAGAAGTCGAGTCTAGACATTTAAGTCCCTTCGACCCACCTTTCACCGAAGATATTTTCGGGACAAGGTGACAGGTGGTGAGCCCGCAACGATATAATTTGTACATAGGTTTTTAGAAAAACCCATTGGTACGGCCACTTGAGGATCGAACTCGGGTCTCTTGACTCGAAATTCCGACCACCCAACCACTCGGCTATCGTGACTATAAGTAACTAGAAATATTATGATTATGTAAACAGGTTATAATGTTTCAGAAATAATTGTTACTTATTTCATAGCAGTAAGTTTAAACTAAATAAAAGCATATGAAATAAACCTAAAGCAAAAAAATACATGATGCTGTTCAGGAAGTGCTCCATACGATCTCGATTTTATTGAACATTGACAAATTGAATGCATTTTAATTAAATATGCAGTTGCCATTTAAAATACATTATGCTTATTGTTTTATTCATAGTTTATATAGATATTATTAATTTCAGATATTAGGTTGACTGGCAGAGAATGCTTTCCTGATCCGCCTTCGTTCCATCACATTTTGTAAGCATTAAAGAATAAATAAACAAGTTCAATCATATAACTTGTACATAGCCTTGAGGGCCTCTGAAAAAGATAGAAAAGATCGAAGATAAGTCTTTGTGTTTAACAAAAAAAACTTTAAACTTCAACTATCTTACTAATACGTAGTGTCTTAATCGTATATCATTCCAATATTTAAAATAAACTAACGTATTCCCCCGTTTGTTGCCAATGTTTCATTAGCAGAAATTATATTGAACCCCTCACAATAATTTCTGCTAATGAAGCATTGTAGCACAGTCATGAAACATTAAACAGGTCGGAATTTCGAGTCAAGAGACCCGAGTTCGATCCTCAGGTGGCAGGCTCGGTTTTCAAAAACTTATGTACGAAAAATATCGTTGGCTTGGACATAAAGA